>MU159008.1:110199-158281 GCA_015888305.1 Antheraea pernyi
TCTCCCGAATGCAGTTCCAAAATTCTGTTAAAGCTCTATATCTTGTCTTTTTAATTCGATATAAATCTAAAAGTTTAATTGAAATCTGTTTGTAATCGCTTGATTCAAAGTTGGGTTAAGTGCTACCTTTACCTCGTGAAATATTTCCGGTGTTAAAGAATTTAGGAGTAAATCTCTCTTTAAACTTTCATCTGAAATGTTAAATATTTTGCACTTGGTTTCGAAAAATTCTTTAAAATCTTCAACCTTGCATGTCTGAGGGTTGAATTTGTCAATGTTAAAATTCTTAAATATAGTTATTTTACCCATACATCTTGAAAATGAGGCGTTCGTCACACCTTTTGTATCGTCGTCCGATGTAACATCTTCCGAATGTATCCTGGGTAGTAATAATTTTAATAATTGTAATATTTGTTCCTGCTGTGCTTGTTGTACACTCAGGAAATGTGCAAATTGTTCATTATTCATTATAAAAACTTTCACTTCGTCGCCAATGAAATAAAACACATTTTATCTTAGATGACAACTGATTTATATTGATGACATAAAACAATGTATACAATATTTCTGATTCTATATTTAAAATATATAAGAAGGTTTCAGTTCGTAATAGTACTCGTGGCCGCGACCGCGGCCGGCTCGCATTATTTTTTTCGCAAGTCTAACATAACCGAAAATGTTTTGTTTTAACTTAAAAATCATCAAGTTGGTATTATACAAAATTACCAATGATTGTTCGGAAATGACAGATAACCTCAAAACTTTGATCATAAATATCTTAGTAACTAAAACTTTCCGCGGGGAGGGGAAATCACCCCTTTCCCCCGCTGCTCCCTTCCTCTTCAATCTTTATATCAAGATGCGAATTTCAAATGCAGCCCTTTAAAACACTTTTAGATTCCAAAATACTTTATTTAAAAACAAAGTATTCAATAAGATTTAGGTGGAAAATTGGTTGATATAGAGTTTAAGATAGAATTTCCTTGTTTTTTTTTCTCGGCTGCTTGCTTTTTAATTTTGGTTAGGTTAGGTTAGACTTGCGAAAAAAATAACGGCCACGCTACAATTAATACACAAGTACCGGTAAGTTTAATGCCCATTGTATTCTACAAAGTTACTATAACTTCGGACTATACTTACCAATAATAAAAGAAAACGCTTTATTCACAAAAAAAAATGTTTGTGTGCGATTCACACACGATAGAAGTGAAACTTCAGTAAATGGACAAAAGAATGAGATGAATATATATAACATTATTATTATTACTATTATTATTTAGCACAACAAGATAAAAAAATACTCACAAATACTTTTAAATAATATCACACCACGCTGACTTCAGTGTACTGTAGTATTAGTTCACGTACTTTTCACATATACTAACACACGTTAAATGCTCAAATACAAGCAAGTATTGAACAGTGTGCAATATACATACACACCGACATTCGCTCTCTCGCTCTGGCTCACTAATTTTTGTATTTGTGTCTCTTACCTGTCGTTACGTTGCATCCGGTTTGACACACCGACATTTGCTCTCTCGCTCTGGCTCACTAATTTTTGTATTTGTGTCTCTTACCTGTCGTTTTTCCGTTGCATCCGGTTTGAAATCACAACGATTCTAATGTATTTTAGCTCGGTATTTCAAAATCAGCGAACCAAGTAATCGACATGGTTCACTGTGGTTTGTTTTTTGACAAAATTATTTTATTCCCACTAGCGGGCCCGGCGGACGTTGTCCCGCCTGATAATAAAATAAACCTTTACAAATTATATACCTAAACGTTCCTCATGAATCACTTTATCTACTGATGAAAAACACATGGAAGACTGTATAGCAGTTTTCGAATTTATCGCGAACAGGCAGACAGATGTGTCACAGGACTTTGTTTTATAATATGTAGGTAGTGTTTATATGATTTTGTAGGTGGTAGAGCCACGCTGAAACTATTATTAGTTTCAGCATGAATGGGTTGGGGCAGTACCATCCTCTCATAGAAAACCGACGTGAAGTGAAAGTGCTTGCATTGTCGCGTTTCGTTCGGTCAGTGAGAGCGCCGGAGGCCCACCTCCCCTCCCCTGTCCCTCTCCCTCCCCTTCCCCCGAAAGGGTGGCAACGCACTTTCGACTCTCCTGGTGTTGTTAGTGTCTATAGACGGTGATGATCACTTAACATCAGGTGATCCCCCAGTTCGTGTGCCTCCTATGACTTAAAAAAATATTTCGTTGTTATTAATTGGAATATTGAATTGAATTGAATGAATATTGAAAGAAATGCAAATGTAAAGAATATATTAAACTCAAAACACCATTAATCACGTACAATAATTGATGCACTAAAGGCTTACTTTTAACCCCAGTTCAAGTAGGTATACTGAGAAAAACATACAAAACATTAATGTTGCGAATGATCGATTGTACTGTAATCGACCAGTTTCAAAAGACCTCTCATCACTGCTGAGATATTCAGCATATTGATTTCGTGGTCCGATGAAAAATAGTGGGGAAGTTCTTATTAAAATGGTGCTGTACTTAAGGGTAACCGGAGAAGAGCGAAGACAAGACACTCGTTGCTCGCGTTCATTGCGTTAATTATTCCATCGCTTTAATTAACTCTTATTAAAAGGCGTTTTGACTTTATGACATAGAAGCAAATAATTTATTGTTTTTAAGACCGTAGAATGCCGATTCATTTAGTAAAATTACAATGAATGTCCACCTTTTAAGTGACTGTGGTAAGATCGGTGAGTTCTATTATTTACTATTAACATATTGTTGTTTACTTTTAACATCTTTTTTTTTCTTGAATATATTTTAGTGTATCTGATATAAGCATAATTATTATTGATAGTTATCAATATCAATAAATAACTATAGGTAATTGCACCTCAAAAATATATTGAAAAACTCTTAATATGTATTCAGTATTACTTCGATATGTTTATGAAATAAGTGTGTTGTATGAAACAAGTCCAATTTCGATTCTATTTCTAATTGCATTTTATATGTGAAACGAATATTGATAAGTCTATAAATACTCACAGTTTGACATCCGTGCTCTGATGAGAATAACAATTGAATAATAAACTTTATTTCATGTTAATCAAATTATGTCTTGTTAGATATTAAAACCTGAATAAAGTGGTAAATTTGTCAATGCTCAAATAAAATTTGCATGTTTGAAGTAACTACTATTTAATACTATGTATTTTATATATAACTTTTCTGTATGTGTACGTGACTGAACTCCTAAACGGCTGGACAGATTTTGACAAAAAATTTGTGCGTGTTCAGGTGTATTAAAAAATGATTTAGATTAACAATTGGGTCCGGTAGGTGGCACTGCGGTGTGAATCTAGCTTTTTCTTTACTATTAAGGCAGGACAACGTCCGCCGGGCTCGCTAGTATACATGTATACAAATTGCATAGTATATGTAGTAGTCGCGAGTGAAAATCCTTCACATCGGAGTGAAACTAAATGGTCCCTATACAATACGAGTATGTAATGAAATAGAATGGCAGCTGAACAATTGAGCATTAATGTCTCAATACTGTCCATTACATTTTTCGGAGCGATTTCCAAAACGTGACAAAAAAAGAATCACCGAGGAGTCTATCGTCTTGTGCGTTAGCGACCCATGCGGGTACTCTGTCATCCCGCTATTGCTGGATGCTTACTGATTGTTCTTGGTACGTAGTAGATACGTGCCACTAAGTCCAGCATACACTTCGTGTATGGTGGCCGCGTTTTGTCGAACAAAACCGACCTATCCTTCTGCACGTTAATTAATTAATTAATTGACGTGCATTATCATTAAACTTATTAATTACTAGCTATGCCCGCGGCTTCATCTGCGTGGAACTTTATGTAAAAAAACAGTGATTAATAAAATCATCTGAATTTAAATGCATTTACTTATAGATTTTTCTCTTGTACTTAAGTAGCGTCGTCATTATAATTACAATAACTATTGAGAGAGTGTAATGTGTGTGTATATAAATACAGTGGTACAACAAAATAATCCCAAGGAGGGTTGATGTCAGGCAGGCGGCCGATCGTAAAAATTAAGCCAAATTATAGACCACAGCATGAGAAGCATGTTCTACCGACCCTACTTATGTAGGATAACGGTAAGAAGAAGAAGATTGAGAGAGTGTACCGATTTTAATGAAACAAAGACTAAATGTTTATGCTTTATAATTTTCTTGGTGAAGTTTGATGTGAACGTAATATTTTAGCAATGATGCGTGTACAAACCGACAGCCAGAAATTTAAAAAAAATGATTGAAATGAATTTTATCACTTATTCTTAGACACTTGTAATTTTTTTTCCACAACATCTAATAAGTACACACACTTTCGATGTAAATTACATGTACATGTAAATTTGCTATTTTATATGATTGTCGTTATTCTTTTCACCGATTGACTATCCCTTACATACCCACTGTATTAATTTATCTAAGGAGTTTTCTAAGAAAATGTGTACAATTGAAACACTACGTTTTTATAAGATCTTTGTTCAAGCGTTTTTAATTGAATGTGATTTCTCATACTACAAGCAATTTAAACGGTTAATTGACACAGTTAACTAGACGTTATTTATTATGTCACATGTATAAGGTATAACACTGTCAATTGCATTAAAAATTGCTAGAGGGTTTATTTGTACAATATCAATATAATGCTATAAGTTTGATTTACCTACTTACATGATGCTACTAATGTCTTAAATCACTATTAGACTACTAAGTACGTATTAACAAGTTAAATAAAAAAAAAGTTAAATTCAAAACCGTTCTTTTTTTTTGTAAAATAATAATTTAAAAAAACCAAAGAAAAACATACAACTCGTTAGTATATCCCATTTTTTTACTCATAGACGTAACACTTCGATACTATACTAGCGGGCGCGGCGGACGTTCTCATACCATGATTATAAAAAACCCTATAATCAGGCCGCAGTGCAATCTACTGGATTCAGTTGTGAAACTAAACCATACTTGAATCTACCTCAACACCCCCAAAACATGTCATCAAAATCGGTACAGCCGTTTAGGAGGAGTTCTATGACATACACACGTACAGAAGAAATTTATATATAAATATAAAGATGTATACACTAGCGGGCTCGGCGAACATTGTCCTGCCCTGTAATAAAGAAAGATCCTCGAATCAGAAGATCACAGCGTTACCTATCTGTTCTAATTACTAATCTAAACCATGTAGGGATCGTCTCATACGCACAAAAAAATTCATCAAAATCTGTCCAGCCGTTTAGGGGGAACTCAGTCACATACACACGTACAGAACAATGATATACCATGTGAATATTTAGACAGTAGCAATATTTATGTAGGACACTCAGCACTCGATTCTCGTTCTAAATCAATAAAAAAAATAGGTGCTTAATATTTAATCTAATTATCTAGAAACATACACAAATTATACTCAATCCTCTAAGCATCTAAGTCAAAGCACAGTTTTAATGACCGTCAGGTGAAATGATAGTGAAGCCAACAAAGGTTAATTTTTCGAAGTTTGAATAAATAAAAGTGTTTATTGTCCGTTTTATTAACGAAAGTTTTTAACTTCGAGGCGCCGCACGCAGGTTTCATCGACGGTCATTCAACCTAGGTTTATTTCAGTTATTATCCATACTATTGAAATACTTAGAACAAACTTTACCTAAGGTTCTTTTTGTTGTCTATTAGTATTTGATGTGATATTATTATTGTATGTGTTACATGTGACCATGAAGTGTCATATCCTAGAATACTGCGAGTGTTTAATCTTTCACCTGGTATATAAAGAAATGTATGTATATATAGGTAAAAGATAGATTAAAAGAAAATCTGAACATATAATGCGAACATCTGTTCATCTGTACATCATTGTGTGAATCGTCACATAATAATAAAAGTAATGTGTTTATTATTTAAGTCGTTACAAGTTATGAAATTATTAACAGTGTTAAAGACGCCAAGAAGTAAGCGCAGAAGGAGTGCATCAGTTGAAAATGGGAGCACCAGGCGAGTTGACACAGCATCGGGCAACGATCAGGTATTGTAAACGTGTAACTTACTACCAAATTACAAATATAAATTCCTGTCGAATTAAAAATGTCATCGCATTGTCTATAATTAACAAGCTTTTGGAGAAATTATGAATATTTTTTAATTTTACCACATTGATATTCAAAAACCCAAGGTGCACTTAACGTCTCGCAGTCGGCATAATTTTGGATTATGCACTAATTTCAAATAGCCTCGCGTCGCTTTCGTCCTTGTAAAAACAACTTTAAATAATTCAGGTAACGTTGAATTTGCACAGTCATAAGTTTATCGCATAACTATAACCACGTATGTATATTGGGGAGTTTTTGCGGCAGATTTTGAGTGGTACTTTTAATCGAGACTGTGTGTCTTGGGTTTTTATATGTCCAATGAGTTACCGTGCAAAAACCAGTTTTCATTTTTGCGTGTTTCATTTATTTTTATACTTCACTTGTTTAATTGACAATGGTTTATTAAAAAGAAATATTTATGTACCCATGTATCTTAACTTAATGTCTTCAAAAGGGTATCTATTTGTATAAAGTGAGATTGCATTAAAATGCCAACAACAGCGTCCCCAATTGTACAACATTCAATAAGCTATGTATTTTTCTAACAGAATAAACTGGATTTCTCTGGTGATGGTAAATCCAATCCTACACCCGAGTTAACAACATTCGGTGGAATCAAATTAGGATGGATACAGGTAATAAACACAAAAGTTAAAATTAATTTAAAAAAGCGTGTGTGTTATACTTCTTTGGCATAACAAGATAAAAATCTTATCAAAAATTGTATCTTTCGCCTTATTCTACGTTTGTAGGAAAACGACACTAACAATAGAAAAAAGATATTTAAACACATTGAAATTTTTAATACAAAGAAATAAAATGTTGACTATAGCTAACTTCAGGGTGTCGGTTTTTCGTGACAGTGTGCGCACGCGTCGTAAATTTACTCTCATCATTTTTCCCTAACGCGCCAATAGAAGTATGACTTCAATAATTTTATAATTGAAACTTAAGGACAGATAACACACAACTTAAACCGGCGAGTCTATAAGTTTGAAATTATGTACAGGAATTTCTTGCATAACGTACCCTGAGAGCACTATTAGATAGAGAAAAGATAGAGATAGATAGAGAAAAATACAGAATGATTCTTAAGGTATTGCAGATTAGAAATCGCAGCAGACACACAACTATTTACATTTTTTCCGCTGATATTCAACTTATATGAGTCAGCCCAATGTCTAGAAATTAATGTCCCAAACTTCATCTAAAGAGAAGGAGTGATGTTAACTCAATTAAACGTCAGTGGTAATCTATATCTATATTATAATAAAACTGTAGCAAGGTCAAATCTGTACATTAAATATTTTTTGAAAATTTTGATCGGGGTAGGCTTTGTTATCGATATAGAAGCCAAAACTAACCCTTTTAAAATTTTTGTCTGTCTGTCTGTCCCTGTGAACGCGCATCACTCGGAAAGTACTGAATCGATTTTGACGAAACTTGGCACAGTGATAACTAATGTTACGAGATTACATTTAGGATATTTTTTTTCTCATAAAACGCAAGGGATTCTCCAGGATCTGCCTGTTTGTCTGTCCCTTTAAACACGTATCACTCTGAAAGTACTGAACCAATTTAGACGAAATTTGGCACAGTGATAACTAATATTACAAGGTTACATGTAGGATACTTTTTATTTCATAAAACGCAAGGGATTCTCCAGGATAACGGACGAAAGTAAAAAAAATGTAGTTCATGATATTCTTGACGAATTTTGGTAAGTTTTCTTTGTGCTATATATAGCAGACAGCTTATCTAAAAAATTAAGCTATATTTCCCTATGCTACTTCAAAAAAAAATACCAAAAAAAATTATCACCGTGTTTCGAACCGTCGGCTCCGGCGAAACATATAAAGTCCAGTACGTTATAACTGAGCTACGGGTACATGACATTCCTGTGCGTAATTACCGACCACATGAAACATTTATATAGACGAAACTGTCACTTATATGTTGTTACATTTATTTCATTGTATAAAAAAATTTTTGCTAAACAAAGGTGACAAGATTTATTTATTTATCTATACTATAATAAAACTGTAACAAAGCCAAATCTGTACATTAAATATTTTTTGAAAGTTTTGATTTGGGTAGACTTTGCAATTTTTGTCTGTCTGTCTGTTTTTCTGTCCCTGTGAACACGTATCACTCTGAAAGTAATGAACCAATTTTGACGAAAATTGACACAGTGATACCTAATATTACAAGATTACATATAGGATACTTTTTGTCCAATAAAATGGAGGGAGTTCTCCAGGATAAGGAAAAACAAAAATTTGTGGTTAATGAAATTCTTAATGGATTTTGGTAATTTTTTGCGACACCTTAGTACAAGAGCCAGCAACGTTGGAAGAACGAGAATTTTAGAAAAGCTGGTTCTTTAATATGAAGATATATTATGCCCTTCCAAACAGGATTCAGGATACCTGGTAGCCGGTTAACGTTGTGTTTTTTAAAGCGCATCATACTTTTACAGGTCAAAATTTTGATTTATAAATAAATTTAGGAACAATTTTTTTTCAGTAACTTTTAAACGCTATTAAAATCA
Source organism: Antheraea pernyi (assembly GCA_015888305.1). Lineage (NCBI taxonomy): Eukaryota > Metazoa > Arthropoda > Insecta > Lepidoptera > Saturniidae > Antheraea > Antheraea pernyi. Next base: position 118,881 of record MU159008.1, read on the forward strand.
TGAATTTATCACAGCTAGATATTTTTTATATACAATAATGTGCCCGATGATATATTTTATAAATAAAAATAATTAATTTCAAACCATTTTATTTTTTCCATTGCAGAGAACATATTTCATTTTATTAACGACGCCATCTTAAATACATGCGTCGATAACATACGCTGCTACAATTATCGCTATCTTTATCGTGCAGACAGTGCTGTACTAAACTAAAGCTGTAGCTAAGTTATTCTATACACATATTATTTTTATAGAAATAAATCGGTCTGACTTTTTTGACTATTATAGTAGGTACACTTACAGGTGGGTCACCTGATGTTAAGTGATCACCACCGTCCATAGACACTTGCAACACCAGGGGAGTTCCAAGTGCGTTGCCAGCCTGTGTTTAGGGGGGGGGGAGAGAAGGGGGGGGGAAAGGGGAAGAGGAGGGGAGGTGGGCTTCCGGCGCTCTCACTGACCGAACGAAACGCAAAAATGCAAGCACTGTTACTTCACGTCGGTTTTCTGTGAACTCTGGTACTACCCCGGCCGAGCCGATCCATTCATGCTGTAACCAGTAATAGCTTCAGTGTGGCTCTACCACATACAAAAAGTTGACTATTGAGTAAATAACTGACTGGAAGATTAAATTTGTACTTATTTATGTCTAAATAAAATTACGGCTATCCCAACATGGTTTGAAATTATTTTTATTTACGAAAAATAGCATTACACACATTATTGTCAACAACAAAAATGTCTGGCAATAATAATACCATGTTTTAATAGCATATCAAATTTAGTGACAAAAACATGCTAAAATTATTTAAAAATCAATATTTTTGTCTGTAAAGGTGCGATATGCACAAATAAACGCAACGTTTACCGGCAGCCAGGTAGCCCGCACGCTATGTAGAAGAACATAAAGATATATAAAAAACTGGCTTATTGACTTCGCTGTCGATACCTTTGCTAGCTCTTAGACGAATAGTTACAGGCAAGTGACATTTGACGCGTCAACGCGATTCTCATATTTTTTCATATTTATAGTTTTCTTCAACACAATGGAGTGTGAAAAAGTTTTGATGCAAGTAGAATATAGTTATGATAAAGTAAGTGGTAGAAATGATTATTTAATTTTATTTTTACGTATTGTGGATGTGCAGATTCTATGTACAGTAGATTAGGTGTCGTGACAGAAAAAGAGAGAGAGAGAGAGTGTGTATACAATATATACATACATATAATTTTCATTTCAATATCAAACCAACTCAAGAATTACTTTTTGATGTATTAACTTTTATTAACTTGACTATTCCAGATCATTCAGTGTTTAATTTATTATTATTTATTTTATAAATATTTTTATCGTTTAATTTACAATTGAAATCTATCAACTTGATATTTTATAATGTAAACTATACTGACTGTATAGTAAACGTCTAGAAAAAAGGGAAAGTAATTAGGTTCCAACTGGGGTCCATAGACCCCTCAAGTTATTTTTTTACGTTACCGCCAATATTTGTAGGTTAGTTTTTATCTTAATTGAACCCCGTAGATGACGCTACGAACGGGTTGTAGGCTTATTTTAAAATATTTATCACATACCATCTGGGTAAATGTTTGAGTGAGCCCCTTGATAGTTTGGATTTACAATTGGAAACTGTAGGTGTGGCTGCAATCGGGTTTTAGGTTTAAAAATATAATTGAAACCGGTGATAACCGTTTTGGTGCAGACGAAGTCGCACGGGTCAGCTAGTTAATAATAAATCCTTACAATTTGGTGTGAGAGCTAGTCGCAATGGTCGAGCGGTTTGACCGATGGAATGTCAATTCGATATCGGGAGCTTCCAACCCCGACATGTACAAACGATTTTTTCGGAATTCGCGTACATTTGCTAATTGATATCGGTAATATCCGCTGATGGCGAATGAAAACATCGTGAGGAAACCTGAATCTGAGAAATCTTTTCGTTATACTACCATATATAGACCACATAGAAGTATGGATATCTTGGAGTTTGAAATCGCCTATATGTCGTAGGTTGGCATGGCGTATAGTGATTATGCCCGTACATTCCTTCGGAAAGAGGCCTATATACATGCAATGGGTTCCTTACAGAATTATGTGGAGATGACTAGAGTGTGTCACTTTTTTGAATAACCGTCGTGATGTTTCATGGTTCTAGGGAGTTTTGATTCCGTGCTTACTAAACATTTGGGGTGTGATGCTGTTTCTACGTATCGCATGGGTGGTTGCGCAAGCTGGTATTGGACTCACTATTGTCATCATAACTCTGTCTGGAGTGGTCTTTGTTATTACGACGCTTTCCCTGAGTGCTATTTGTACTAATGGCCAGTTGCAAGGAGGTAAACATATTACAAACAAGTTTTAATTTATTAAAGTAAAATTAACTCCTAGTTCACCATAAAATCTGCAAAGGAGCGTCTGTGTATTATCGTACGTGTGATATCTTTTCAAACAGATATGAAATATTCTCAAACAGTTGAAGAGTTATATGTTAGTTAAACAATTTCAAGGTGCGAATGTTAAGGTGAATGTGTGGTGTAACTAGAATGAATAAGATTAAGAATGAGTATATCAGAGGAAGTTTGAATATAGCACCAGTTACAGAGAAGTCGAGGTGTAGTAAGTAAGTTAGTATCGTATGGGCATGTCATGACGAGAAATAAAAACGATGTAACTAGAATAGTGTTGAGTATGATGGTGGACGGATATAGGAGTAGTGAAAAACCGAAAAAGGTATAGATGGATCTGTGAAAAATGATATGTGTATAAAAGGTGTAAATACTGAAATGACACCTGACAGGGAAGAATGGAAAAGGAAAACATGATGTGCCGATCCTACTTAGGTGGGATAAGGATAAGAAAATGATGACGATTCAAAGATTTCAATGATATTTGTAGGTGGTAGAGCCACGCTGAAGCTATTACTGGTTTCAGTATGAATGTGTAGTCTCGCTCGGAATAGTACCACCCTCTCACGGAAAACCGACGCGAAGTAACAGTGCTCGCATTGTTGCATTTCGTTTGGTCATTGAGAACACCGGATACCCACCTTGCCTCCCTCTCCGCACTCCTCCACTCCCCCTCCCCCAAACACAGGCTGGCAACGCACTTGCGAATCCCCTGGTGTTGCAAGCGTGTATAGACCGTGGTAATTACTTAATATCAGGTGTCCCACATGTTCATTTGCCACCGATGATAAAAAAAAATTACATACATCAATTCCTATTCTAAAGTAATCTAATTACCTATATGTTAATATCGTTACCAAATATATACAGGACTGGAACTGTTCTCACTAAATATTTTAAGGTGGAGTCTATTATCTGGTATCAAGATCGCTAGGGGCTGAGCTTGGCGCGTCAGTTGGTATAATTTTTGCTTTCGCAAATGCCGTCGCTGCCAGCATGAACACAATAGGATTTTGCGATTCCCTCAACGTTCTACTAAAAGAACACGGTCTCAAGATCATTGACAACAGCGCGAACGATGTACGGATTGTGGGCGCTATTGCACTTTTTGTCATGTGTGTAATATGCGCTGTAGGGATGGATTGGGAAACGAAAACGCAAGTAAGTATTTTTATATCATATGATTTTCGACAAAATATTTAAAAATATAGTACCTAATATGTAAGTTCGCAGTATACTTGGAGGTAAAAATAATATTCACGTGTATTCATTAAACATTTCAAAGATAAGTAGCTAACGCAATAGATACGACTATTCAATTCATTGTCTGCTTAACGCGTGGGGAACTGCATGCATAAACGGAGAATAATATTTGTTTTTATCATATTATTATTTATCATATCATTATATCATAACTAGCCGATACACGCAACTTCGTCTGCGCCAAATCGGTTATTACTGGTTCCAATTTTATTGCCAGGCGCGAAAAATTTTAAAAAGCCTAGAATCTGATTATAGCGACACCTACCAGGTTCAATTGTGATTCCAAACTATCCTATATGTATTGGCAAGAAATGTCTTCCCGGTGTCCCCTGAGTTCCTCCTCTGGCCATCACCGCCGTGGCCGCTACCCATTTACTATTCTCGCAACAACGCAATAATTTTACGGGCTTATAGTTTTTTATTTCCCATTATCTTCTACCTAACTCCATCAATTAACATGATGTAAAAAGTAAACTCTATCTCCCTGAAATTTTGATTTTAATAAGAATTTGTAAAATATACATGAAACCTGTATCTAATAACTTTAATAATTTGTAATTGTAACATTTTTTTTTCGCATAAAAACTATTATTTTGGATGATATATTAAACTTAGATATATGGTATCTCGTAATTTTTGTAAAGGTAATGGTAAAATAATATTGCTATGGATTTTATACCTTTATTTCAAATCATTCCAGCAACACACCATATTTTGATAACTTTAATTGAATTTATTGTGATCAATTATTGAAAATATATATTTACCAAAATAAAAAGTAAACTAATATACCTTTTTAATAGTGTAAGAATTTTTGAAATCGGATCAGTAGGTAGTACCAGAGATTATCCCGAACACCCAAAATCACAAACTTCAACTTTTTTTTAATTTGAGTTTCATAGATACGAATTCTACTAGTGTCCAGTCAGTTATGGGAGAGTCACTTTATAGGTAGTATTAAATTTTTATTTTTTCTTCGTCCAGATTAGGGCACTGAAATACACAAAAAAGCAAACAACATTTACAGAAATCATGCCTTAAATAAATATGTATATTTATATAATAATTACTGTTAATTATTGTATTATGCTAAAGTATAATTTTGTTAAAACTTTTAAAATTAGCCAGAGTATTGGTAAAAGAAGAAAATACACACCTTTGTGTTTTGGTGAAAATCTGACGAACATAGTATATTTTAAAGTAAAATATCATACAAAACAATACGAAATTGGGGCAAATGAAAAAAATGTGTTCTAGAGTGCCTTCCTCCAACACACTTTCAAATATTGAGTTGTCCCTGATTCTGAGCTCTACAAGATGGACTGGAGAGCACACCTCTACAGATAGATTGTCAGTCTACAGACAGTAGACGCAGCAAGCTTGCAGCAGTCACGAAACTTATAAAGCCATGGCTTGCCCGAAATATTATCCTTAATATATCCGGAAGCATATGATTTGCCTTTAATTTGATTGGATATAACTGGGGATTTTAGTTTAGAAAAAATCGCACTATGTTAAATAGTCTGTAAGCAATATAGAGAATCTGTCAATATGATAGTTTAATATAGTACATATTTCATAGCTTCTAATATAGCAAATACTTCACCTGTGTAGGTGGAGTATTAAGAGTATTTATTACCTATAATATTATTGTATAATAATATTATTGTAGATAAAACCGATATACATGTATAATATATCACATTGTCGTATAAATACGGGCATACGGGCAATAAATAACTAATTATATATATATAGACTTTTTGGTCCAGGAACCCTCTCGGGCATCCCCAAAACACCCTACTAAATTATTATCACAATCTGATCAGTAGTTTCGGCATGCATCGAGGACAAACATACAAACATTGATTTTTATATATAAAGATTATCACTTAAGAAAAAATGTATACATAAATGTAATATGTGTATATAAAACGATTACTAATGAGCTAAGATCTTATTTCTGCTATAAAATGATTAAGATAATATTATTTTTGCTTCAGAATTTCCTCATCACCGTGATCGTGTTAGCTATATTCAATTACATAATCGGAGCATGTATTGGACCACAAAATGATACTGCGAGAGCGCAAGGATTCGTTGGTATTAATCGTAAGTATTCAGTTTAGTACAGTAATAAGAACTGAGGCAACTGATAAAAGAAAACACTACCAAATATATCCTGTAATACATTTCGCCTAAAAACATTCAAACATATATTTCATTTCACAATTGGAATATATAATTAATTATATAACACTGTACTGTATTTGAGTTTCTCGTCTCAAATGAATGAGTAAATTCTTGGTTACCTAAAATTCTCATTACAAAATACTTTATTACATTTTAGTTTTTTTTTTATGTCAGCAGGCAAACGAACAGGTGGGTCACGTGATGTTAAGTGATCATCACCGTCCATAGACACTAACAACACTAGGGGAGTTGAAAGTGCGTTGCCAGCCTGTGTTTGGGCCGTCCATAGACACTAACAACACCAAGGGAGTCGCAAGTGCGTTACCACCCTTTCAGGGGAGGGGAGGGGATGGGATGTGGGCTTCCGGCGCTCTCACGAAACGCAGCTATGCAAGCACTGTTACTTCACGTCAGTTTTCTGTGAGAGGGTGGTACTGCCCCGACGAGCCGACCCATTCATGTTGAAACCAGTACCTCAGCGTGGCTCTACCACTTACCATATAAGTATTTTAAAGTCCTTCATAAAAGTGGAAAAAAATGTCAAACAAATAGAAAATACAGGGAAATCCTTATGCCATATTTCGCGTTGCAGTTGAAATTGCGAAAATCAACTGGATGCCTGACTTTCGATTGACTGAAGAGGGCCACCATAATTTCTTCAGCGTTTTTGCAGTGTATTTTCCGGCAGTGACGGGAATTCAATCTGGTGCCAACATATGCGGTGATCTAAAGGTTTTAAAGTCATATTATTTATTCCGTATTAATAGATTCCATGTTCCAGACTATTACTGTTCCAATATTGGAATCGACGTTACTTTACACTTTCGCATGGAATAGATTGTACGCCGTAACGTCGCACTGCAACAAAGAACGTTTTATTTGGATAACGTTTACCCGAAAAAGTTAAATTTGAGTCTAGTAACTGATTACCTCAGGTACACGTCCTGCAAATAAAATCTAACGTTTTCTGTTATAATAAGACAAATAATTTCCACTGTAATATTTAGTTATGAATTTCCCCATAGTAGTGTCTTTATTAGTCATTCATTACTATTTGTCTGACCCCGCTATAATCTTGAATACGACCAACGCATACGTTTTAAACTATTTCCGTTTGATTCATTATAAACAAAAAGACGCACTTGAATAAAATTAATATGTAAGACAGTTTTAAATATATTTCTCTTTATCGATAAATTATGACTCTCACTGAGGAATGTTTTATAATCTTTTTGAAGTTATAGTTCTTTTGGCGCGTTAGAGAAAAATTATGAGAGTAAATTTTTACGATGCGCGCGCACACCATCATGGAAAACCGACACCCTGAAGTTATTACGATGCGCGCGAACATCGTCACGAAAAACGGACACTCTGAAGTTAGCTATAGTCCACATTTTGTTTCTTTATATTTGTTGTTTGTATTAAAACGTTCAACGTATTAAATACATTTTTTCTATTGTTAGTGTCGTTTTTTCTACAAACGTAGAATAAGGCGAAAGATAAAAATTTTGAAAAGATTTTAATCTTGTTACGCCAAAGAAGTGTAACTTCTAACGCGTGTACATAAGTACACACACACACACACTTTTTTGCGTTTCTTAATATTTTCGGTTAGTCGGTCATGCTAAATTATTTTTTCGAAATTAACACGACCAACTAAGTTAACTGAAAGAATATTTAAAAAAATGCATAATTACTATTATAGATAAATTTGCTGATTACTTGTCCTCTCTGTGATGTTATGATTTTATGTATTGTCTAATTTTAAACGACCGAGTCAAATCCTCATCGGTAGTAGGTAACTATGTGCAAGAGCTATATATTTACATGGTGGTAGAGCCACGTTGAAACTATTACTGGATTCAGCATGAATGGGTCGGCTCGCCCGCGGTAGTACCACCCTCTCATAGAAAACTTACGTGAAGTAACAGTGCTTGCATTGTTGCGTTTCGTTCGGTCAGTGAGAGCACCGGAGGCCCATCTCCCCTCCCCTCTCCTCTCCCTCCCCTCCCCTCTCCTCTCTCCTCTCCCTCCCCTAACCCTTCTCCCAAATGGTGGCAACGCACTTGCGACTCCTCTGGTGTTGTTATTGCCCAAGGACAGTGCGTTCGTTTGCCACCTATGACATAAAAAAAAGAAAATTCTGCTTTCGGTAAATATTTTTATGAAAATTTTCATAGATAAGCAATAATTACCTTCCATAATTCATCAATCAACCTACAAGATTTATATGGTTGTTTTATGGTAACGCTATATAATATATTTGCTGTGTGGCCATGATTTTATTTTTGGTTTTATGGTTCTGTATCTCAATGTTAAATATCCTATATATGTATGTTACTTAGTTACTCAGTTACTCAGTTGTTTACTTACCATAATATTAGGGATTTTTTTTATTAACTACACGTTCTTATTGTTTTTTTTTTTATATTAAGAGTTTATTTAAAACTAAGTGCCCGCACCGGCTTCGCGTGCCTGTACTAAGACTAAATATTTGCTGTCGAGTACGACCATTTATTGAAATAAAATAGCAGAAGAACTATTGTAGCACTGTGGGCCTGGGGTAAAAGAAAAAACACCTGGCAGCAGTGCAACCGTTTAATATCTAACCGATGGTAATTGATTAGTCAAACAGGAAAAACAAAACTTAATAATTAAATACTTAATCAAATAATAATAAGAGAGCACATTTCTAATGGAGTGGGAAAACCAGGCTTGTGTAGAGGAAAGGGATCCACCGAACTTAAACTAAGAGATTATATTAAGCTTAGCTGCTAGGAGCGTCTGCCGCAAGCACCACGTTCCGGGGATCAAAGAGATCACCAAGGGGTCACCAAGGGGGTGCGGTCACCTTCCGCCGGGCGGACCGTTGGGGCGGCTCTCCAAGGGGAGAAGCATAGATCGATCCCTTGCCGCCCCAACAATACGGTCTGTCGGTACACCGTGGGGTTTTGGTCCGTGCGAGTCAGACATAACCCACCCTCTTCCCCGGGAGGTTGGCGTATCCATAAGCGATTTCCCCACGTAAAAAAAAGGGGTCACTAAGGGGGTGCAGGGTCAGCGAGCGCCCGAACTGGCTGGTCAGCTGAACACCGCAATACTCGCTGCAGTCTGCTGAGTCCCTAACTCGGCAGCGAGCCTCAATAATTCAAGTGAAAAATTTCCGAAATACATCGGGGTTTTGAAGAGACTACTCGTGACGTGTCGCTTAAACGTGACCACTGTATTGCCAGAGAATCGAGTCTAAACCAAGAACTCCGGAAACTGAGTGAACACTCGGGCTGCCTTCAGCACCAACACTTAGCCGCAGCGGAGAGGAAAAACAACTCCTTACTCGGGCAGCTCCAAAACAGGAAAGATCCTTTTCCAAAAAAGAATGACACGGCACCCCGTCCGTTAGCTGACAGCTCACGGGATACCAGCGTAAGAAATCAAATTTGGACGACGCGAACGTCTGAGATAATCAAATAATTAATGAATTTGAACTGAATCAAATGTCACAATTACAGATTGTAATGATTAACGTTTTAAAATTATTACGGACTTTTAATATATAATGAAGGTAATGATTTTAATTAATTTGACTACACTTGGGCAAAATAAAATCTGAGCGCGGTAACACCCCGCAACAGACCATTAATCCGTGAAGGAAACCTCCGTATGAGCCACAGTTAATTATTTACTACTAATTCAGATAAAGAAATGTGATATTAATAATAAATTGTCTGTGAAATGTGTAGTGTCGTAAGGTTATTATTAAACATTTAAATGATGTTATTAGATTCAAGCACGGTTCGAATTTACACCGTGACACTATTGAACGTCAATCTGCGAATTCTGTCAATGTTTTTTTTTAGATTTGCCTACTGTTACCTGAATCACCCTTGCTCACTTTTTTATATGGAGAATTTTTGAAACATTTTCCTTTATACATACCTTGTTCTAACAATTATAAGCGCCACAACAAAAGTATTTGCCAAATAGGTTCAGCCATTTCGAAGTGATGTGCATAAATATATATTCGGCTATTGATTTTTACTTATATAAAATAGTTAAGCGTGGAGCGTAGGGTGTATACCTATTTTTCAGATTTCATCCCTTTCATGGTCTACTATCTGCCTTGATGTAGCAATCAAATAAATTCAGTCGTTTTATTTCAAAATGATCTCAACATTGTGTAAATAAAAAAAAACATTTGTAATTAATTTTATCACGAACATTCGCAATTATATGCTCTTGTAAAAATATGTTCTAGGATCCAGCTACAGCGATTCCAAAAGGTACACTACTAGCACTGGTCATATCAATCACTAGTTACTACGTTATGGCTATACTGTCTGGGGTCGGAGCCTTGCGTGACGCTAGTGGCAATACTACAAACATGACCATAGCAGCGCTAGAGGCTTGCAAACCTAATTGTGAATTTGGTTTACACAATAATTATGAGGTCAGTACTTTGTTGAAATACGAAGTAGCTATATCTTATTATATGCTCATTTTGGAAACTAAGTTTTGTAGGTGGTAGGGCCATGCTAAAGCTATTACTGGCTTCAGCATGAATGGGTCGGCTCGTCCGGGGTACTACCACGCGACCCACAGAAAACCGACGTGAAGTCACAGTGCTTGCATTGTTGCGTTTCGTTCGGTCAGTGAGAGTGCTGGAGGTGCATCTCCCCTCCCCCCCAACCACAGACGCGCCTGTTGTTGCAAGTGTCCATGGACTGTGGTTATAATTTAACATCATGTGACCCATCTGTTTGTTTGCCCCCTATGTTATAAAAAAAAGTTCTTTAACGCAGCTTATGAGAGCAATTGACTGGTAGAAATTGCGCTTAAGGAATAAGCTTTATGTCTCCTCCATTTAACTTTATTTTCCTCTGTGCCTCTTTCTATTATATACGAGTGTTTGTGTATGCGTGCGAATATGGAAATTCGAGCAGACCTGCATCATGAGCTTACGTTTGTATAATCGCAATACGGAACGCGTGGAAATTCCATTAAAGCTTATTTTTATTTATCATTTTTTATGTAGATTATAATTAATTATTTGATATTTAATTTTAAATAAATATTTTTTATACTAGCACGGCAAAATGCTTAGACGGTGCTGGTAAGCATAGTACAATTAAAAAATAATGGCGTATATAATAACTGACCCAATGACCGCTGGATACTAAATACATACCTGCTGTTGGTAGGATGCAACATGCCTGAATATGGAAAGTGATATTCCCAGTCGAACGTAACCGTCATGAATGTACAATGGTATTATCTATATTCACGTATTATTTCCCACTATTCATATCTGCTTATAAGAGACCCACTGCAGTGCCATAGGTATCATCGATAAGGAAGGTGTGGGCGTAATTATCAGAGCACGATGTAATGGCGATTTCATACTTCGAGAAATCCCCAGTTCTATAATATCCCATATATGTGATACTATTAGTACATTTCTCAAGTCCAAGTTTCTTTACAATATATTCCTTTATCATCAGCTGATATATTATATTACATTAGAGTTTCACTAATCCGGCACATCAGTAGTCCGATACGTCCAATCCAGCACCCTATAAAATTCTATACAATCCAGCAATCCGAACATAATAATAATCCGTTTATTACTAAGACTCTACTGTACGAATTTACATTAGTGATTGTACGCGAATTCCCAAAAATTCGTTGGTACATGTCAGAGTTCACACCTGCAAACATGGCAATGACATTGCATCAGTCAAATTCTCGATCACCACGAGTATACATTATTTATATCAGTAGAATTATGTTGGAACAGGTAATGCAAATGATGGCGTTGTGGGGTCCATTGATATACGGTGGTTGTTGGGCGGCGACCCTCGCGACGGCTTTAACGAACCTCTTGTCCGTACCGCGGCTGATACAAGCGCTCGGTATAGACCGAATATACCCTGGACTCATTTTCTTTTCGAAACCTTACGGAAGATATGGAGAGCCTTACAGAGGCTACGTTCTTACCTTTTGTGTTTCACTACTGTTTCTCCTCATAGGTAAGTAAACCCTTATCTGTACTAATAATATAACGTGACAAATTTGTTCTAACAAATTCTCTTAGGAAAGGTGAGTCATAGAAGTTAGCCTTACTGTTCGTTACAGACTCTGTGACTATCAATACAACTACAAAATATTGACGAATACTACCTATCTGCTTTTGTTTTATAAAATAATAATTACTTCTGTTTTAGCCGATTTGAACACTATAGCACCATTGATTACAAACTTTTATCTGGCTTCATACGCCCTAATAAATTTTTGTACGTTCCATGCTGCATTCGTTCAACAGATTAATTGGAGACCTACTTTTCGAGTAAGTTTTTTTAACGCTATTAATAAAGAATCGTTTTAATTTTTGTATATTTTTATATTACTAGCTGACCCGTGCGACTTCGTCTACACCAAATCGGTTTTTACCGGTTTCGATTGTACCTTTAAACGCGAAAAATCTAAATAAATGTCAAAACCCGATTGCAGCGATACCTACTGTTTCATTGTGAATTCCAACTATCCAGGGACTCATCCAAATATATACCCAGTTGGTATGTGAGAAATATTTTAAACTAAGCTTAGAACCCGTTCGCAGCATCACCTACCGGGTCCAATTAAGATACAGAATAACCTACATATATTGCCGATAAATGTCTTTACAGTACGTTGTCCCAGTAGCTTCTGTCCCAATAAGCCTACAACCCGTTAAAATTAAGCCCAATTAAAATAAAAACTAACGTACGTATATTGGCGGTAATGTAAAAAAAGCTTGAGAGGTCCATGGACCTCCAGTTGGAACGAAGTTCCTTTCCCTTTTTTGTAGGCGTATACTATACAGTCAGTATAGTTTACATGATATCAATCAAAATATCAAGTTGGTAGACTTAAATTGTAATTTAAACGATAAAATATATTCATAAAATAAATAATGATAAATTAAACTGAATGACATTTTAACTATTTTCAACTTGTATTAAAACTTTTTCACACTACATTGTATTAAAGAAAAATATAAATATTAAAAAGATATGAGCAAGATGCGTCAACTATCACTTGCCTGTGACTATTTGTCTAATAGCTACACAACGGCTTCGACAGGGAATTGGCTGCCGGTAAACCCTTACAGGCAAAAATATTGAACTTTAAGCTACTAAAACATTAAATTATTATTGCTAGACATTTTTGTTATTAACAATAATGTGCCCGATGCTAATTTTGTAAATAAAAAAGAATTTTCAAACCATGTTAAGTAATTTTATTGAAGTTATACTTCTTTTGGCGCGTTAGGGCAAAATGATGAGACCCACCACACCACACACCCAGACACCACAAAAACCGACACCCTGAAGTTATTACGATGCGTGCGTATTTAGTTATGAATTTCCGCATAGTAGTGTCTTTATTAGCCATTCATTACTATTTGTCTGACCCCGCTATAATCCTAAATACGACCAACGCTTACGTATTAAACTAATTCCGTTTGATTCATTATAAACAAAAAGACGCACTTGAATAAAATTAATATGTAAGACAGTTTTAAATATATTTCTCTTTATCGATAAATTATGACTCTCACTGAGGAATGTTTTATAATCTTTTTGAAGTTATAGTTCTTTTGGCGCGTTAGAGAAAAATTATGAGAGTAAATTTTTACGATGCGCGCGCACACCATCACGGAAAACCGACACCCTGAAGTTATTACGATGCGCGCGCACACCATCACGAAAAACCGACACCCTGAAGTTAGCTATAGTCAACATTTTGTTTCTTTGTATTTCTTGTTTGTATTTCTTTATATTAAAACTTTCAATGTATTAAATACCTTTTTTCTATTGTTAGTGTCGTTTTTTCTATAAACGTAGAATAAGGCGCAAGATAAAATTTTTGAAAATATTTTTACTTGTTACGCCAAAGAAGTATAACTTCTAACGCGCATACATAAATACACACACACTTTTTTAAATATTATTTTATTTCAACATAAAAGAGGGTAAATTAAAAATAATATGTATTTTTTTATGTTATAGGATGCAAACGGACAGGTGGGTCACCTGGTGTTAAGTAATAACTACCGTCCGTAGACACTTGCAGCACCAGGGGAGTCGTGTTGAAGGGGGAGGAAGGGGAAGAGAGGTGGGCCTCCGGTGCTCTCACTGACCGAACGAAACGCAGCAATGCAAGCATTGTTACTTCACGTCGGTTTTTTGTGAGAGGGTGGTACTACCCCGGGCGAGCCGACCCATTCATCCTGAAACCAGTAATAGCTTCAGCGTGGCTCTACCCCCTACCAAAACCTATGTATAGAATAACTTAGCTATAGCGCGTGATGCGTGTTCACAGGGACAGATAGACAGACAGACAGACAAAAATTGTAAAAAGATTATTTTTGGCTTCTATATCGATAACGGAAGTCTAGCCCGATAAAAATTTTCAAAAAATTTTTATGTACAGATTTGAGTTTGCTACAGTTTTATTATAATATATAGATAGAAGATAGATAAATAAATAAATCTTGTCACCTTTGTGTAGCAAACATTTTTTTATACAATGGAATAAATGTAACAACATATAAGTGATAGTTTCATCTACATAAATGTTTCGTATGTGGTTGATAATTACGCATAGAAACGTCATGTAGCCGTAGCTCAGTTATAACGTACTGGACTTTATATATTTAGACGGAGCCGACTGTTCGAAACACGGCGATTATTTCTTTTGGTATTTTTTTTAAATAGCATAGGAAAATATAGCTTAAGTTTTTAGCTAATCTGTCTGCTATAGATAGCACAAAGAAAATTTACCAAAATTCGTTAAGAATATCATGAACTACATTTTTTTACTTTCTTCCGTTATCCTGGAGAATCCCTTGTGTTTCATGAGACAAAAAGTATTCTAGATGTAACCTTGTAATATTAGTTATCACTGTGCCAAGTTTCGTCAAAATCGGTTCAGTACTTTCAGAGTGATGCGTGTTCACAGGGTTATCTACCTAAGCAATTCATTGTCTTTTAAATAAATAAATATTGTTTTTAATACATATATGTTATCTATATATTATAATAAAACTGTAACAGGGCCAAATCTGTACATTAAATATTTTTTGAAAATTTTGATCGGGGTAGGCTTTGTTGTCGATATAGAAGCCATATGTATTAAAAACAATATTTATTTATTTAAAAGACAATGAATTGCTTAGGTAGATAAATATATAAAATATAGATCATCATCCTGTAAGAGACCCACTGCAGGTCCATAGGCATCTTCGTGTTTTTTTAAACTATTATTTATTTTTAATTTTTTAGTTAATTTTAATTTTTATTTTTTTTTATCTTTTTTTCGGATTATTGCATTATCATCGAACTTTGACAGGTGTGCAAAGTTTGAATTAAATCTGATCGTTCAAAGTAGGACAAAATCGAGTTCAAAGGGGTCGGTTACATACATACATACAGGTGAAGCTAATAATATATATTTTTTTTTTAATTCTTTTCGTATTATTGCATTGTCATCGACATTTGACAGTTGTGCAAAGTTTGAATTAAATCTGATCGTTCCAAGTAGGACAAAATCGAGATCAATGGGGTCGGTTACATACATACATACAGGTGAAGCTAATAAAAGCGTGATAAAAACAAAGCATACCCATATATGGTATTATAAAATACCTCCTTCCATCATGAATAATTCAAGAATTGTTGGAAATATTGGTTTCTAAGGACTTTTAATGAAATACGTAACAAAATAATCAAGCAAACAACTTCACTGTTAAACGAGCTGGCCGGCTGAATTTCGTAACGCGCGCCTCGGCAGGGGCGTGCGGGGAGACGGCATCAGGGACACCCATCTGGCCGTGGCATCACTCTCCCCCCACATCAGCGGAGGTGTCTATTTATTCCTGGGGCAGCACCCTATGCGGGGCGCTGCCCTATGGTCATTTATGACTCTCGGGCAGTGTTGTCTGTCTGGTCGTCCCCCATTAAACGTTCGAGTGCTCGTAATGCTAGGCGGTTCCTAGCTTGCTCGTGGTCGTAAAGGATACTTGCTCTCAATTCACCTTGTGACCTTGTGACCATGTTTTGTTCGTGCCTGGCGTCGGGTTTACGCCCGGGGTTACTACACCGAGACACGGTGTCGGCGCGACAGTTTCTCATCTCCCGCTTAAATACGGGGCAGCGCATCTTGTTGTTTGAGGTGTGGGCGCCCCCGTAGTTGGCGCAGGTCAGCGGGTCCTCTCTCAGGCGGTCACAGTTGCATGCGTAGTGCGGCCCCCCGCACTGCATGCATGCAATGTCTTTGTGGCACTGTTGCGACGAGTGCCTGAGTTACTAGCACCTGTAGCATTGTGCCAGCCGGCGTTCTTCTCTCCGAGCTTTAATTTGCACTGGTATCATGAGCAGTGACTCGATCGTGTATATAGCGGGCGTGAGCCCGAGCGTCCTCTTGAGGTTAACGTAGTAGACGCACCCGTTTCTTCCTCTACGTCCATTAATCTGACGTGCGTGGTCTACTTCGAAGCCCTTAGTGCTTAGTGCTTCGATAAGTATCTGCAGGTCTGACCCTGCTGAGAGGCCGCGAATCGCGACCTTCAATCCTTGTCGCGGCGAGGGCGAGTCTGGACGGCGTTCTGGATTTTCAGTGGCAGCTATACCTTCTTGTTGTGGTCTAGTGATATGTACGGAATTCTCATTTTGCGTGGCGGCTATACCGTGTGGTGGTCTTGTTCGGCTCGAGCTTTCTGATTGGCTGGGTTGTAGTTCCAGCTGCGGCGCTATGATCGCGGCGTGTGACTTCTGCGCATGCGCGGTCGGTGGTCTTACGCGCGCGCGGTATAGCCATCGCGGGATCCGTATACGATACGGGGGGGGGGCTGCTCACGGGCATCCCCTCGCGACGTAGCGGGCGCTGGCGTGGATGCGACCGCCTGCGCCGCTGGTTTTCCGCGCGCCGTTGTAACTGGCGTCGTTTTGCATCTTGGTCCTCTTCGGATCTTGTTTTTCGGGAGTCACGGAGGGGCCGGATGCGGGATCGCTACGTTTACGGCGTAGCGCTCTACCGATCGGCCCGACTTGGCTGTCTGGTATTTTCGGTAGTTTCAGAGTCCCCTTGGCAGCGCGTTCAAGCGCCACGGAGTCCTCGGCGGAAAACATCTTATCCTCGTTAGCGGCCTTCTGGAGGCGCAGATACAGCGCCATCCAGCGGGTCATCCCCACCGACAGCGTCCGAGCTGAAATTAGCTCGGCGAGAGTGACAATATCACTCTCGTACACGACTATCGATGCGGACCCCTCGCCAGGCGACCTCTGTCGTACCTCCGCGGGCTGCGTGCGAGAAAAAGGCACAGAAGTACGGTGTCCAGTGTGGGAAGCGGTGGTCGTCGTTATGGAGACAGCAGGAATAAATCATAGGCGAAGCTGTGGTCATTGAATGGCGTTCTGTTATTTGGCACTGAAAAGGGCCTTTTTTGGTGGGTCTCGAGCACGGCGCCGGCTGAGGCGCGGCGGCGGCAGTGGGACGCATCGTCACGTAGGATAAACGATATCGCGGCACTCACTTAAAAACGTCCTCGCACGTATAGAAAAAGGAACTGTCTGTTAAACGAGTCGCTTGCAGAGCGCGTGTTTATACTTGTCAAACCGGATAACGGGAAGGAGGAAGAATGGAGGAAGAATGACCGTGGCACCCCTAGTAATCAAATCGGATCGGCGGCCAATCACTAGTCAAAGTCTTCATATGAACCGAGTACTCGGCCGAGGCACTGTGTCCCCATTTTACTCGATAGGGATAATCAAGGCATTCAGTAGCGCGTCAGAGCTGACACGCGCCAGTTTTTTTACTGTCACCTAGATTCATTAACCCCTTGACTGTCGAGAGCTATAATGGTTTAAGCTCCATACAAACGAATGTGTTATGATTGTACATGGTCCGCCATATTAAGGTCTGGATCTTAAAAAACAGCCGAGGTGTTAACAAAACTACACTATATATAATTTAAGTTTATATATTTAGATGTTGTTGTCCGTAACTTAAATATAATCACTGTAACATATTTACTTCGAAATAAGATATGTAATATATTCCAGTATTACAACAAATGGCTGTCACTGGTGGGATTTCTCATGTGTGCTGCGATAATGATGATCATTAGCTGGCTGATGACATTATTAACAACCGTCATATTCATGATTTTATACCTTTTGGTACTCTATAGAAAACCAGGTAGGATATCCAATATTATATCTAACTCAACTCGAGAGTGTATTCTATATTATATTTTAAAATTTTATTTCTCTACTAAACATTTAAGCGTCGTTCCTAATTACAAAGACGTAAAAAATTCAAACATATAATCGAACTAGAAGTAGTTAGGTAGGTACTAAAGCGTATTAAAGCATTTTTCTTAAAGCTCTGCTTGTTCATTATTATAATACTTTCTTTATCCTTAAATGCGTTTATGTTTATGGGCCACTAAGGTTGCGCAACTGTTGAATACTTAAATGGTAAAAATATAGAATTGACAGGAATACAACCGTATTTCCAGACGTGAATTGGGGTAGCAGCACAGAAGGACAACGGTATCGAGACACTATAACGTTCATAATGCAGATGACACACCAAACGGTGCATGCCAAGACTTATAACCCTCAGCTGTTAGTGTTGGCTGGGAGTCCTTACGCTAGACCGGCCCTTCTAGATATCGCAGATCTAATAACTAACATTGGATCTTTCATGATTGTTGCGGATATAAATAAAGTAAGATTAAATTTCAATGTTCTACATAGATAATTTGCATATCGAAAATCGATTCATTTTAACACCGTTATGCCCGATGGTCATAAAAGGTGCCGCCTTACTTGATTTTAATTGTGATTCTTATGTAATTCACTTTACTAATTTATTATTATTAAGTTTTATACTATCTGGTTGCGCCGCTTTATATATTTTAAATTCAACGCAATATGGTGATCAGATCGCGACACCTTCAAACCCCGCCTAACTACCCCTTACTGTGGCACATACATGCATACAAAACTCGTAGCGCGTCGTTCACGCCACTATAGTTTAATTTTTGCCCCTGGTCGAGTTAGTAAGGAAACGCATCGCTACGCATATAGTGCGTGCTGATACTTTTAGAAACAATAATTGTGGTGTGAGATACTCTGAATCTATACTTTAGTGTCCGTCAGTATCGTGACGTAGAAAACTGTGGAGTGCAACGTGAACATCACCTAGCCGGCTAGCCACGTAGAAACCGCAGCGCCATAAGGTATGTGCCAAGTTTCCTTCCTAGTCCTGTCTCCATCGCATTTTTGATCACAATAGTTGAGTATCAAATTCGCATCCCCGCAAAATACAGTCCACTAATTATAGAATAGAACATCCCCTCAGTGGCGTCGAGAACGCAACGGCGCCACCACTATCATTTAACAATATTAACCAAACCGGCGATGACAATCAGACCTCCAGAAATCATTAGGTAAAAAATTAATTTTTGTTCTGTATATCTGAGCATATTTAACGAAAGACAACATTTTAGTACACATACATAATGACAAAGTATATTGGTCTGTTTTAGTATGCATTTAAGTTGCCTTTTCATCACTAAGCACCTATCGATTTTTTTTTTGGCAACTACACACAATATTCAGTCCCCGATTTCGAATGAATTGGTTATTTTCTTACAAACATGTTTGATTGATCACAATAACCGTGTTTATGGTTATTTAATTTTCTTTTATTAACACACACTTTTGAGCCCTGACCGCTTATCGACCGCTTCCCTTATATATCGACTGAAATCAACTGAAGTACATGCGTTATAAACTTCGAAAATATTCCGGGAATTTAAGAAAACGAAAACATTACAAAAATTATTTAATTTTATTTCCAGGCTGAATTAAGTCATACAGAAGAAGCTGGCCGACATCACTTCGGAGAACAATGGCTTAGAACACGTAAAATACGTGCATTCTACACCCTCATCCATGGCTTTGATTTAGAACAAGGAGCCAAAGCGCTCATACAAAGTACAGGGATGGGACGACTAGCGCCTAACATTTTACTATTGGGCTATAAAAATAACTGGCGAGATACTTCCCAAGAACGTTTGAAATCATACTACAGTATAATACAGTAAGTTAGTGTCAATAGACCTTAAAGTATATCTTCTAAGTTCGGGCAGGGCGTTCCACAGTGGACGCCCTGACCCTTCTTAAGTCGCTGTCTATGGAGGCGACCTCCCAAGGGGAGAGATTTCTGGCGGTGTCATTGGACATCGCCAACGCCTTCAACAGCCTACCGCACAGTGTGATACGGGAGGCACTCCGGTATTTCGGTGTGCCTCCGTATCTGCGGCGGCTGTTGGAGGCGTATTTCGTCGATAGGGAGATCGCCTACATAGATGGCGACGGTCGTATGGTCCGGCGAGTCATGCGGCGGGGAGTTTCACAGGGTTCGGCCTTGGGCCCACTCTTGTGGAACATGGGCTACGACTGGGTGCTCCGCGGCGTGCTCCCGTTCGGAGCGCGCATAATTTGTTACCCGGTTGACACCCTAGTCGTAGCCCGGGGGGAAAGTTGGCAGTAGGTGGAGCACCTGGCCACGATGGCCACAACCCTCGTGGTCGGGCGCATTCGGCGTTTGGGTCTCAAAGTGGCCCTCGAGAAGACCGAGGCCCTACTATTTCATGGGCCTCGGCTAGGGCCACCACCTGGGGCCCACATAATGGTGGAGGGTGCCCGAATCAGGGTGGGGACCCAGATGAAGTATCTGGGCCTCACCCTGGACGGGCGCTGGCGGTTTGAGCCCCACTTTCAGGGGCTCAGACCGTGAATTGTGGGGGTGGCGGCGGCACTCGACCAGCTGCTCCCCAACATAGGGGGCCCGAATGCTGGGTGCCGCCGACTATATATGGGGGTGGTACGGGCGATGGCCGTCTATGGTGCCCCGGTGTGAGCCGACACTTTTGGTGCCGCTAATGTGAGAGCGCTGCGTGCTGCGCAGCGCATAGTGGCTCTGAGGGCGATCAGGGGGTACCGCACTGTGGCCTCCGCGGCGGCTTTTGCGCTCGCCGGCTCCCTACCCTGGGAGCTGGAGGCGGGAGTTCTTGCCGCCGTGTACGAATTTACGGCGGCAAGAAAGAGTATCGGGGAGCCTCCGGCTCCCAGCGAGATTGAGGCCAAGAGAAGGGAGGGCCGGGAGGAGGCGAAGGAACGATGGAGGCGGGACCTGGCGGACGAGCGGTATGGACGTTACACTATTGACGCCGTCCGCCCGGTCCTGCCGGATTGGATAGGGAGACGTTGGGGCTCCCTGTCGTTCAGACTGGTGCAGGTACTCACCGGGCATGGTTGCTTCGGGTGGTACTTGCACCAGATCGCTCGTAGGGAGCCAACCGCCACATGTCATGGATGCGGCGCTGCGGAGGATACCGCGCAACACACACTATCTAAGTGTGCTGCGTGGGAGGGACAGCGCCGCATTCTAACTGCGGCGGTAGGGTTGGATTTGTCGCTGCCGAGTGTGGTTTCGGCCATGCTCGGTAGCGAAGAGGCTTGGAATGCGGTGGCCTCCTTCTGCGAGGACGACGCTAAGATACATAGGAGCGGAGCAGCAATAAATAATGTTGCAAAATCGAGGTATTTTTTTCCTTTTCAGAGCTTCCACTGCGTTTTAGCGCAAAATAACCATTCCACGCTTACGTATTACCGCCCAACGAAGTGGGCACGGGTCGGCTAGTATGTAATAAAATACATTTCAATCATTTTTAGAAATGTCTGTCGGTCTGTCTGTCTAATCCTAAAAGGTGACTGGCACTCAGGTACGGTTGTCGAAAAACACCAACGAGTGCTTAGCGACATGTTTTCAAGTTGAGTGTGGTAGCTAACCAGGTGGACTTAGGAAAAGCCTTACCACCATGCTATAGGTTTACCTCACCAAAAGTTCCGACTTCGTTGCAAGAAGTCGAACCTACGTCCATTTCTCCCCCACGTTAATAAAAAAAAAATCTTCTAAGTTACAACCGACTTTGTTTGTATATATACATTCTAGCTGTTACCCGCGGCTCTGCACACACCTTATAAAATGTATTAAAGAAATGTATAATTATGAATAGGTGTGTACATTACAGAAATGCTTTTCCAAAAACATTTTTTAAGTACGACACGCACGCCATCTACTGTAACATGTAACGTGTACATTAGATATGTGAATAATAGCAGTGTATCGAATGGGATGGGATTTATCATCAGCAACATGCCTGGCACTTTAACCTACAACATATCACCCTCAGTGCTCACTTATAAGACTATATAAGAATTAAAATAATAAAATAATTTTTTATTTTTTTTTATGTCATAGGTGGCAAACGAACAGGTGGGTCACCTGCTGTTAAGTGATCACCACCATCCATGGACACTAACAACCCCAGAGTAGTCGCAAGTGCGTTGCCATCTTTCGGAGGGAAGGGTTAGGGGAGGGAAAGGGAGAGGAGAGAGGAGAGGGGAGGGGAGATGGGTCTCCGGCGCTCTCACTGACCGAACGAAACGCAACAATGCAAGCACTGTTACTTCACGTCGGTTTTCTATGAGAGGATGGTACTACCCCGGGCGAGCCGACCCATTCATACTGAAACCAATAATAGTTTTTCAGCGTGGCTCTACCACCATTAAAACACATTTCATACATTTTTAGAAATGTCTGTCAGTCTGTGTCAATCTGTCTGTTTGTTCGAACACGCATCACTGCTAAAGTACTGCGTTCATGATAAAGCATATTGTCGAGTAACATTTAGTCTTTATTTCATTAAAATCGGTTCAGTCTAGCAAAAGTTAATGCAATTTTAATGACTACGCGACTTTACGAGAGAAAATGAGATAAGTAAATGGACTTAATATAGTCAGATGATTTTGTCACTGTTTTTTTACATTAGGTTCCACGCGGACGGAGTCGCGGGCACAGCTAGTAATTAATAATACTTAATATAAAAATAGAAGTGGCTTCAAATACTTAAGTAAAAGTAATTTACTCCATTATACCCTTTTCTTGGAGTTATATATTCTTTAGAGTAATTCAACCGAACGTTTCTTAATTTAAGAACTTCTAATTTAAACATGTCACATAAGAATTTTTTAGAATTTTTTCTATATTACAGGTATGCTTTCACCCATAAGATGCCGGTAGCAATATTCCGTGTGCCTGACTCTGCACGTCCACGGAAACACAATCTGTTACCGTCTGGGGATTCTCCGGCCAATATACAAATTGACCATGCTATAAGAACACAGATGCTTGCCGTTATGCATTCTAACTCTGATATGGAAGATAACGAAACCAATGATACTGGTCAAAAGAGAGGTAAACAATCATCCCAAATAATCACTATCTAATGTCTTATATCTGTTGTCTAAATATTTTTGGCGTTAATTTGACTGCAGTTATGCAGTTGGAACTATAAAGCTTACGACTAATTGATTGATAAACTGCGGGGCAAATCCATGTCAATCTGCTGTTGCAATTGTTCTACAAATTGGTATAGGCTGGATAAGAAAACCTCCTTTGTACTTACACAAACTAATAAATGAATTTCATAAAATGAAGTCTTTACTGGGTGATTGGTTACTCGTTAGCAATATTTTTATAGGATACTCAGTACTTGATACTCGTTCTAAATCAATTAAAATATGTATAGTATGTAATATTTGACCTAATTATCTAGAAAATACAAAAATGATAGTCAATCCTCTATCCGTCTATGTTAAGCACAGTTACGCACAGTGTCAATGTTCGTCGGGTGTAGTAAAAGTGAAGTGAAAGTGAAGCCAATCAACTATCAAATGATGATTTTTTGAAGTTTGAACAAACAAATGGGTTTATTGTTCGTCGCAACGCCGCCGATCGCAGGTTTTGTCACCGGTCTTTCAAACTAGGTTTATTTAAATTTGTGCCCATACTTTTGAGAGTCTTAGAACAAACTTTAACTTAGATTCTCTTTGTTGTTTATTAGTATTGGTTTTGATATTATTATTTTATATGTTAAATGTGACCATGAACTATCACACGATTGAAGGCACTCTTTAAACAGTCACGGTGTATATGTATAAATTATGAAAATACATTTCCTTACAGGCTTAATCACGTCAAAATTAAGGAACATATCAGTGTAGGACTGTTTTAGATATTTCTAGGCTAGTTACTTTTTGGATTCAATTGACCCTCCATTATTTTTAATGCCCAATAAAGCAGGCGGAAATTATAGTGTCTGTATATTTTGATAGCAAAGTTGTTTTGATACAAAAGTAAGTTTATATGATACTGGTCCTATAATCGAACCTTGAATTTTTTATCAAAATCGGTATTCATCTGTTTTTTTGGACCGAGAGTACATGTTCAAACATATTTAATTTTAATCCGTATAGTAAACCGTGATCTGGAACAAATCACAAGGTACTCCTGACGGCACAATTATAAACATTCCAACCGTAAGACTAATTATTGATCTTGAACTGTTGAGAATTTTAATTGATATTGGGAGCGTAGCCGAAACTCACAATAAAGATTTTTATTCCATCAACTTTCCTGAATAACAACCAACAGCATTTTATACTAATTAGAACGTTTACAGCTCATTTATTTCATTTTAGGTGAAATAGGCGATCCTTCACAATCACGAATTGCAATAGAGTCGTCTAATCCTTCTCGAACAAATCAAGAGAAATATTTATTGAATAACACATCTTCAGAACCAAGTTGTAAATACATACCCATAAGTTTTAAGCAAGTAAGTATCTTCAGACTAAGTCAAAAACAAACAGTTATTATATAAGAAAATAATAACTTTTAAAATAACTTGTATTTTTTCTTTCATTAATTGTTTAATACAAAAAAATAAATAGTAATAATCATGGGGTTTATCTGATATTAAATCATCTTATAGGAGCAATTATCAGAGTCAAAAAGTGTAATGGAACAGTGATGCAATCAATCAATTATGTTATTGAGAGAAATTGAATGTAAAATACCCCTATACTTAAGATAGAACGAATCATACATTTTTACATACACTCGTTTAATTACAAACTCTTTGTTTCGGTACTACACAACCGGCGAATATAAATTCACCAGTACACATTCAGTCCTCGTGAATCTTTTTGACCGCTCCGAATATAGTTGTAAGTTCGTCCTTGAGTATTATATAATAAAGTGATGAATTTAATACAAATCAGAGTAAAAATATTATTATAAGAATATCAATGTTGTAGTTGTTTACCCTTACATTGCCTCGATGTTTATATTTATACATATAATATCATACGCATTTTAGCATAATTTTTGTTCTGCGCATCTATGAGCGATCTGATTCTGAGCGATAAAAAAGTCTGGCGAGGAATGTAACCTACATATAATACACCTACACAAAAAACTTTAACGTATCATTTGATTTATTTATTGTCCAAATACCGTTAAGACCCGTTCTGGGAGTATACAAATAAAATGACGTCTAAATGTTTTGAGAGTTTATTAACGACTAACTTAATCGAGCGCGGAAGCAGCCGCGCTCTCTATATTTTCTGCACACACGTACATTTTATTTTGCATAGCCATTATTTGTGTCCCTACAGAACTAACAATTATGCTCAACATATAAAACTCAATCATATGTGTTAATGGTTGCTTATTAGCCCTGCACAACAAGGTTGGCCATACATTTATTTGTATATCCATTTATACGTACTCTGTGGCCATGTACATGTCATTGGGTCTTGCCATCCTTACAAAAAAATCATTGTCCAAATTATGTTCTTATTAATCGTTGAAATAATTAACTGAACGGTAAATATTTCGACAAAATATGATTATGACTTCTCATGGAAGGGCTTTCAAATTCTGTTTTTTTTTTATATCATGGAAGGCAAGCGAACAGATGGGTCACCTGGTGTTAAGTGATCACCACCGTCCATAGACACTTGCAACACCAAAGGAGTCGCAAGTGCGTTGCCAACCTGTGTTTGGGGGGAGGTGAAGGGAAGTGGGAGGGAAAGGGAGGTGGGCCTCCGGCGTTCTCACAAGTTCCGCAACCTTTGGGTGACGATGCAATGGTGGGGGTAAACACTGTGTTGGGTATAGTGCGATCTGTGTATTACTTGTTTTTGGGTATTGGAGAACAGAGTGTCATAAACTCTTCCCGTTTAAAAAAAATCAATTACAATGCGATCGAGTACAAATAAATACAATAAGCATAAATCACGTTTTGTCATTATATGTAAAATTGTTTTTATTACAGAAAAATACTATAGATGTTTGGTGGCTTTATGATGACGGCGGTTTAAATATATTATTACCTTATATTATAGCACGACAAGGCACTAAGGAAAAAATGCAATTGAGAATATTCACTCTAGCTAAAGAGCGCCTCAAAGCAGACGATGGGGAAAAGTTGTATGTTATTTATAACCGATGTACTTAAGTATATAGTATATGTAAAACTAAGTATCATATAAACTTTGTGATTTCTTAAATTGGCTGCATTTTTAGAACTCTAGTGTAGAATACAATTCATTCGCGGGGCAATAAAAGTAATGAACATCGTGTCCTCTCCAGTAATGATGTTACGGGTCATCAACTAATACTCTTATAGCCAATACATTAAAAAAAAACTTGACAATTTTTTTTTTTTTTTTATGTTATAGTTGGCAAACGAACACGTGGGTCACCTGCTGTTAAGTGATCACCACCGTCCATGGACACTAACAACACCAGAGGAGTCGCAAGTGCGTTGCCATCTTTTGGAGGGAAGGGTTAGGGGAGGGAAAGGGAGAGGAGAGTGGAGAGGGGAGGGGAGGTGGGTCTCCGGCGCTCTCACTGACCGAACGAAACGCAACAATGCAAGCACTGTTACTTCACGTCGGTTTTATATGAGAACTGGTACTACACCGGACGAGCCGACCCATTCATGCTGAAACCAATAATAGTTTCATCGTGGCTCTACCACCATTAAAAATTATATACCTAAACCTTCCTCATGAATCACTTTATCTACTGGTGAAAACCGCACGAGAATAGCGTCAGTAGTTTTTGAGTTTATCGCGAACAGACACACGTTTCGAAGAACTTTGTTTTATAATATGTATGAAATTAAAACGTTAAATATGTATTTTGATATTTTCAAGTACAATGTGCACATATAACACAGGTTGTATATGCCTGACAGTGAATTTCATATTATTTAATAAGTAGGTACTTATAATATGGTAGCCTAATCTATTTATTCTTTTACAGCATGAAGCATTTACTTGCAACTTTTCGGATTGAATACTCAGAGTTGAAACTCATACACGGTATAAACGCGGAGCCAAGCGCCACCAGTTGGAGTGTCTGGAGAAATATCACCAAAGACATTAAAAATATAGAAAAAAATGGTCAGTTTACCTTAACCTAAAACATGTAGAGCAAATCGCAAAAAAAAAAGAGTACGAAAATGGAATTGAGGAAATTGCAGGATGGAATGTGAAAGAAATGGACATACTAAAAATTGTAAATAAAGTCTCGGATTATGTCCGGGTCGGACAACGAGGACTTAAAAAAACCTATACCCATAACTCCCGGTGTCATTATGCTATATACTTAAATAACTATAGTATATTACTATAATAACACAATATACCTTATATTATACCAGGTCTAAAACAAAGTTAAAGTATTTGTACCCATGGTCGTCGACTAGTTCGACTCGATGCAGATTCGAGTTCTTATATATAGCAACGAATTCTTAAATATTAAAATAAGAAGAAATTCGTTATAAAAATTAATACTTGTATTGTAGATATTTTCGGCTCTGACACTGATCGGGAGTTGCTCCATGGGAAAATAAACAGATATCTGCGTCTTCGTGAGTTATTGTTAGAGCGGTCGTCGCAAGCAGCGCTTATAGTTATGACCTTACCACTACCCAGGCAGGTATGAGAGATTTATCATTACTTGCCACTTCTTTACGTATCTAATAAATGGGATATTTCTTGAATTGATGGAAAAAACATATCATATATAACATAACACAATGATATTATAACTAAAGATATGTTACCTAGAAGATATTTTGACAAAACAAATGGCGCGATAACACACACATACGTAAAGTAATATTGTAACGCAACACTATCATAGAATGTGCAAGTAAGATGACATATTCTCAGTATCGGTGGTGAGAAAGAAATAGTTATATATTGCTTAGATACGGGCGGATTGACGGGACAGTCGTCAAAAATAAGCTAACTAGCAAAGTTTTAAGGGCGCTGTCGTATCTATATAGTTATAATATCATAGACCTACGTGGATTAATTTTAATTATTGAATATAAATTAGAAATATCAATAAAAATTAATAATTATTGCCCCCAAAAACAAAATATGTCGCAGCAATAAATAAAGCAGATGCTGATGGAGATGGAATGGAGATGCTGCTATAATCACAAAATAAAACTGTTTATGGAAGTGAAACTTCTTATGGCACGGTAGGGAGAAATTTTCGTTACGCGGTAAACGTAAGGTGGGTGTGTATGTAACTACATATAAGTGTCTATCTGGGTCTAATAATATACCAAAATGAGTAAATGTTACAGTTCAGTATTTAAACTACGGGTCTACTTGTATACTACAGTGTTATAGTATAGTGTACGAGCATTCTACATATACAGGTGACTGTTTAGACAGTAGCAATATTTCTGGAGGACACTATGCACTCGATTCTCATTTTAAATCAATTTTTTTTAAATAGGTGCTTAATATTTGATCTAATTATCTAGAAAAATACAAAAATTATACACAATCCTCTACGCGTCTATGTTAAAGTACAGTGTCAATCAAAACAAAAAGGTTTATCGCCCGTTTTACTATCGACAGTTATTAACTCTGGGTCGCCCATTGTAGCTTTTGGCACCGGTCATTGCAATTAGGTTTATTATTTTATTTACACGTTTGTAGATATACTTTTGAAAGTCTTAGAACAAACTTTAACTTAGGTTTTCTTGGTTGTTTATTAGTATTTGTTTTAATATTAGATATTATTTTATATGTTAAATGTGGCCATGAAGTGTGATTTCCTAGAATACTGCGAGTGTCTAAACGGTCACCTGGTATATACAGTGTAAACTTTTTATAACGTCGTTAGTTATAAAAAATAACTTTCTATAACGTAGAAAATAGTTCAACTTGGTTGGCTTAGCACAAAACCATAAATTTATTCTGTTCCCTCCATATTGCGGTCTTTATACCGAAAAAAAATGCTTGGTCCCTTGAAGTTCCCTATGAAGAGTTTACACCTTAACTTAATAGATATAAGCCAAAGAAGTTTCACTTTCTCCGCGTGTACACACTGATACACGCAATTTTTTTCTTTTTTTGTACTGCCCTCAAGGAGGTGTCAGCTGCAATGTACATGTCCTGGTTGGAAGTGCTGAGTCGAGATCTCCCACCGATGCTATTCCTACGTGGCAACGACTCCTACGTACTCGACGCTTAGCAACAAGCAAATATGAGATTTAACATTAATATCTTATAAATGTTAAAGTATGTTTGTATTCATTTACGTTTAAACGGTTGGACTGATAATAATGTTTGACATATAAAGTCAATTATGTTTTTTTCTTCGGTATGACCTCTGCCGTAGCAACATAGTAAAATAGCAACATGTAAAACAATTATGTTGAGAAATAAAAAAAATGTAAACATTGTAATTGTTGCAAGAGTAAAATTCTTGCCTACGAGAGAAAAATATTAAAAATTAGAAATTTATGTATATTTACTACCATCTACTATTTAAATCAATGCTATAAACAGAGATAGAAAAACACGACAGAATAAAACAGTTGTGTTATGTTATTTATTACATAATAATTATTTGTTTACTAAACAACTACTTTATAGTTGATAATAATTATGCATTTCAAATAAACATAATCGACAAACATGTTTCAGTGTTGTCATTTTTAGCACTTGAACTCTCTCTTTTATTTCTCAGTTCTTACCAAAGTTTATGTTCAGCAAATCAAAACTATAGACGGGTACTATTACGAAGTAATTACCCGTTCAGCTCAGAAGCTGGGAGGCAATCGGCCGAGTGCCTTAAGCGCTCGCCTTAGTAGTCCGGTGAAGCTGTTAAAGACATTGCGAGGTCAATAGCGTAGTCAGTTCGAAAAAAATAATTAGCTGGTTACGTCGCAGTGCAATGTACAGGAAATCTATACTAATATTATAAAGAGGTAAAGTTTGTGAATGAAAGCCACGTTGTTTGTGAGGGTCAGGCTGTCATTTATTGTTGTATGTCAGGCTATATATTAAACCCGAAAATGAAGATTTTTTTTGTGGTAGTCGGATTTGCAAAGTCGGAGAAAAAACGGTCGAACGAAAATGTTTCATACGAATGCTGCCTTAAACATGAAAGATATATGATTGAGTTCTAGAGAAAAGTTGTAGAGCTTGATAATGTCTACAAAAAAGTCAGCGACATCATATGTCTAACTTTTATACTGAATTCACAAAAAGTAGTTTTTTTTATAAATGGTTACCGCCCAAAGAAGTGGGCACGGGTCAGCTAGTAATATATATAAGGACAGTCCTGAACAAACCTTATGACGTCACATGGTAATAAGCGCATACTTGGACATTCCACGATAGTTCGGAATGTTTAAAAAAATTTTTTTGTTTCCCTCAATTTTTGATATGTCTTAGTACCCCTTCATTCAAAAAATATCGAATTAAAAAATATATACTATTTTAGTTTTTTGGACATAACATCTTAAAAATTGTCCAAATATGAAATTTTCTTTAATTATGTTTTATATATGACCTTTATAGATAAAAAAAAAATCAAATATATTTCAAATTTCTTTATGAAGAATTTAAACCTTGAGTTTAAAAAAATGTATACAGCCTTCGGATGTTTTATTTTGAACTTCTATACATTCCTCAATTATTAACCCCAGTCTCGTAATGGGTTACCCTGATTACTATTTATTTTCAATTTTATAAAACTGAAAAGTGATTAATTGAATTGCAAGTTGACAATCTAGCACCAAGCATCAATTTCTATAGGTACATATATCCCAATATGAATGTATTTAGGAATTACGAGGTCTGTCTATAGTGTACCCTAGATGGGAATATAATGATATGGAAGTTATTAAAACAAACATTTACATATATTACAAGTTTCTTTTTTTTATTTCACACATATTTCACAAGGATTTTTTTTAATATTTAAATTGTAAAACAGAATGATAAAATATTTACATATACAAGAACCAACAGTTGCTCCGGATTAACAATTACCTTAAATCTTAAATAATAGAATACACATATATCCAAAGTCTGAATTCACACAGTCAATTTTAATCGGTCACTGAAGTTTTTTAACCTATAAAAAATCTAAATCCAAGATAAAAAGTTAAAGTAAAATTCATTTTTGTATTGTTTAATTCAGTAGAGTAAAATGACATTTCATGTGTTGCCAGTAGGAATTAAAAATGTCCACCAATTGATGTCATTGTAAGATCACTCCTTTTGTTAAACTTGTTTTTTTTAAATATACAGAACTCCAAAAGTAAAGACAATAATAAAGACAAAATAGTTATTGTCATCGGCGAACTAAAGCGACTTTTTTTAAGCGATTTCATGCATAATATTTTTTTAAGTATATAATAATTGATCTAGTATGTTCAATATTACAACGTATGTAATTCGATGCGTAAATAGAAAACCTCGAGCCAATATTTAAAATAAAATAAACGGTGTTACAACATAAAAAAATAATATGGCAACATTATTAAGATTTGACATTACTGATTGTCAGTTTACTCTATGGAATTAAAAAACAATTAGCACGTGTTAAATTGTCGATTAGTCTGTGACAGTAATTTCTCTAAACGGGGGGAAAAAATCTGTCTCAAACACGAAATAGAGTGAAAGTTAACTTAATATTTTACTTAACTCAAGCTGTATTATGAATGTTGTGAATGCGGTCCATCGCTAGAACAAGAGATTCATAACATCGCGCAGAAGGAAATATTACATACGAACGGTTTATTAATTAATTAATTAAATACACGGAACGTCTAATGCGATATGTCGATTGCTAAAAGGACGGCGGTACAAATATAATTTGTTCTGCGAGAATATATTTACTTATTACGAATATCGATTTAAAAAATAAATTTCTGTGTAAACATTTCAGTGCACAAAATATTTTCATTATTTTATTGGCTTCGATCATTTACACGCTGAATGTACTATATAATAACTTTGTTACCTAAAATGTTCATAACCAGAGAAAAATACTTTATTTTAATTAATTATATATATATATATATATATATACCTAAACTCTTGGATATTATTAACATATTGGAGCGTTTATAATATTTTATTCAGTCTATAATTTAATGCAAAGTTTCATAATAGTGATCAATATAATACTAAGTTAATAATAATAACGATAGAGGGTAAACTCTTACATTGTTATAATAAATGAATTGCTATTTTCATTGTGAAGCGATGAATGTGATACAAAATTGATGATTTTAAAAGTACCAGCACCTCATCGTATATAGAGCATAGCTGTCATAGAAATTTACAGTATTAACAATAAACGAATTACAGACAAAAACTTCACACAGCCATACGTCTTATAACATATATAAATAAATACTAAAAATTATATAGACGACTATACCGGAGAAAAAATTTTTTTTGGTCGATTAATTTTTTTTTAAATTATTACTAGTATTTTCTCGTCTGTCTGTACGTTGCAAATATCGTTATCTATTTAAAATTAAGTTCCTGAAGAGTTGGATACTCAAAATTGACTCAATATTAATTCGTTCACTTGTTTGTCTGTTCAGTACTAATTATGTAATCGATTTTAAGTTAATTGAAAACATAAGTGGATGAAGGTGATATGCAACATTTATTTAAAAAAAAAACATTTTAGATTTATGTCCATATATGTATTTTATTCTTAAAAAGGCGACGAAAATATACCTAGAAATGGAAATAAACCAAAACACCTAATCTATACATATATAATATAATCTAAGAAATAACCAGACTTTGGAACTAATTTCGCTAAAATTACAAATTTGTGACCTTCAAGTTCATCCATTCATGTCTTCAATTATCTCTATCATATTCTTATCAACATGTTAAAAATACCAATTTCAAAATTTCACACACAATATTTAGAACAAACGGAGAATAATGTTTTGAATAAAAATTTATTTTTAATATACCTTTCTAAAATTGATTAACAAGTGTAAAACGAATAATGTATATGATAAGGATAAATGTAAGATTAATCCATAGACACTTAGATTTTAAAGAGAAGCTTTTTTTTTCAAACCGACTTCGCTATTGGCCTAGCAAGGCCTCAACAGCTTCACCCGACTACTGAAAGAGAAGTTGGACAATCATAAAACAACAATTTATATGATTCATTGATGTATTAAATGGGGGCAAACGGTGTGGGTGCGGATACGCAGGAGAGAGGAAGTAAACGGATATATTTTTTTTTTATATATCACAGCCGTCCATAGACACTTGCAACACCAGGGGAGTCGCAAGTGCGTTGCCAGACTGTGTTGGGGTGGGGAGAGAAAGGGTTAGGGGAGGTGATAGGGGAAGGGAAGGTACGCCTCCGGCGCTTTTTTACATGTTTTACAAACAACTTTTGCGAGCAAAGTATATTGTCGCTATCAATTGTTTTATGTTATTTTCGCTGTACGTAAAATATAATGTGAAGATAATGTACACGTAGACAAAGTTGCGGGTATCAGCTAGTTTAAATCTATACTAATATTATAAAGCTGGAGGGTTTGTTTGGGTGAACGCGTTAATCTCAGGAAGTACTGGCTCGATTTGATTGATTGGTTCTTTCAGTGTTAGATAGCTCATTTATCGAGGAAAGCTATATTATCATCACCTACGATAGGAACAGAGCACCAATGAAGAACGTTTCAAAATCGTTTTTTTTTCTCTTGAGAACTTCCGTTGCATGTTAGCGTTAGCCCAAAGTATCTATTCCACCCGGACGAAGTCGCGAGCAGAAGCTAGTAATATATATGTACGACATTGCTGATTTTATTTTCATACGAGCAGAGGTTAGATTTTAATTTAGTAAAATGATTAGAATTCAGTTCATCTATTCGTACATCAATTACTGTTTCATGTATTAATTATTTTACACTTTTTAGATCCGCTATAACATGGTATATTAGAAATAATTTTTCATTCAAACAATCATTTATAATTCAATATAAATACTATAAAATTTGAACAACGAAATTTCCTTCGACATGATAGAACATATTATTCACGCAACAGGAACGTAACTTATGACTATATGTACCAGGTGAATGTTTAGACAGTAGCAATATTTATGAGGATTATCGTTGTAAATCAATAAAAAAAATAGGTGCTTTTTTTAATATTTTTGATTTTATTAATATTTTATAATTAGCTAGAAAAATTAAACTCGATCCTCTAAGCGTCAATGTTAAATCACAGTGTTAATGAACGGTGAAGTGAAAGTGAAGCCAACCAACTAACAAAGGATAATTTTTCGAAATTTGAACAAATAAAAGGATTTATTTCAATTTTACTACGGAAAGTTTTAACTCGGGATCGCCGCTCGCAGGTTTTATCACCGGACATTCAATCTAGGTTTATTTAAGTTATTATCCATAGTTATGAAATTCTTAGAACAAACGAAGGTTCTCTTTGTTATATATTAGTATTTGTTTTGATATTATTATTTTATGTGTTACATGTGACCATGAAGTTTCATATACTAGAATACTGCGAGTGTCTAACCTTTCACCTGGTATATAAAAGCTGATTTTATTTCTGCTAGGACATTGTACCAGTGGTCTGTTGGTTAGTGGACTGGACACTGCTTCTGTAACGGCGGTGTAGGTTCAGTGCCGACATGTAGATTCGGGTTGAAAACGCGTTCACAGCACGATGCAGGAAGAACGCGCCAGACTTCATTCAGACTCGTCCTCGTTATCTTCGTCGAACCCGGACAGATCCGCCGACTCTAAATACCCGTGCATCACCTGGAACATTATAATTAGATTTAATTATTTAACATGTTCCGTGACACGTGTATCACCGGTGGTACACGTTAAACTTGATCTTTAGGCCATGTGTACCACCGGGGTACACATTAAACTTGATCTTTAGGCCACGTGTAACACCGGTGGTACACGTTAAACTTGATCTTTAGGCCACGTCTACTACCGGTGGTACACGTTAAACTTTGTCTTAAAGCCACGTGTCCCACCGGTGGTACACGTTAAACTTGATCCTTAGATAATGTGTACTATCGGTGGTACACACTAAACTTGATCTTTAGGCCACGTGTAACACCGGTGGTACACGTTAAACTTGATCTTTAGGCCACGTCTACTACCGGTGGTACACGTTAAACTTTGTCTTAAAGCCACGTGTACCACCGGTGGTACACGTTAAACTTGATCCTTAGATAATGTGTACTATCGGTGGTACACACTAAACTTGATCTTTAGGCCACGTGTAACACCGGTGGTACACGTTAAGCTTGATCTTGAGGTCAGTCAGTAGAATCTAATTCGGCACTTCTGTAGTCCGTAACACCCAATAATCCGGCACCCTACGTTCATGCTTCCGTCACTCATCCTTAATTTCGTTTCGTGTTTGCGCACCGGTATCCATATACCGGTTTTCAATAGTGCCGGATAAGTGAAACTGTACTGTATTAGATTGGAGGCGAAATAAGTAAGAATAAGAGTCTCATAGTGACTGACCGCGTACTCGATGATGGCGAGATGGCAGAAGACGTACTGGTCCGGCATCTGTATGGAGTGCGCGCGCTGCGCCCTAATGCGTTCCACCGTCCCGCGCACGTCCACAGCGCGTTCCGCCGCCAGACGCGACGCGCAGATATCCAGCGTCAGGAACGTGCCTGCATATTAACAAAATAACATTACAAAACGACCTCATCAACAGTTTATACATCACACGCAGATCCCCACACACTTTATAACCTGTTAGTACGTCGCACTCCGACTCTCACACACTTTATCAAGCTGTTAGTACGTCGCACAGTCTCTCACACTTTATAAGCTGTTAGTACGTCACACGCCGTACCCCACACACGTTCTAAACCGTTAGTACATTGCACACCGAACTCTGCGCACTTTCTAAACCATTGAGTACGTCCCACACCGATCCCGCACAACTTTATATACCGTTAGAACGTCATACACAGACTCACGCACACTATATAAACCGTTAGTACATCGCACGCCGACCCCTAGGCACATCATGAACAGTTAGTACATCGCACATCAACCCCCTATGCACGTTATAAATGCATGCATATTTAAAATATGATAAAATTTGTTTTTATTAAATGTTACAAAATTGTTTTTTCCTAAAACTTTTATGTTATTACACTAACTACAACACTTTTAGTTTGTAGCTATATTACGTCTATTATATATCCAAATAATATTTCATAATTTTTTCATATTTTCGTTTGAAAAAAAAACTTAAATATTCCCGCTAAAACGTACATCTTGCGACTTTAGAGTGGACTGGCACTTTTCTAAAGAACATATTTTCAATATAATCATAATATCATAGTACAAATGTCAAAATAATGTTTCAGAAACTATGACATTACACGCTATGATTATAGTCACACAAGAAAGCAACTCGTGAATTATTAGTTTTTATTTGTGTATTATTTTTAATGTAAATTATATGATATTCAGGTAACATATATAATATAGTAAATTAGTAAAAAATTAAATCTCATTATTTTCGATTAACGTTTACAACAGTCGAGCATAATTTTTGGGATATATAGATGATGGAATGGAGACGCCTAATTAAAATAACGCATAAAAAAATTTAATTTTAATTTCTAGTTATAATTACAAGCTTGTCGAATAGGCTTAGAGCTAGGCTAGGTTTAGTTTATAGTTAAAGTTAGTAAGTTAAAGGCGCACAAGACCGATACGAGAAAAGAAAGACATTTTAGAATAGAAAGAAAAAATTAAATACACAATTAATTACAATAATACTAACCTGTCCGTCCTATACCGGCAGAACAGTGAACGACGATCGGGGGTCCTTTACTGTGTCCCGCCCACGCGTCACCGAGGCTAAAAATACAAAATAATTTTCAATTAATACACCCGTTCAAAATCAAAAATATATTGTCCAATTTAGACCTAACACCTAAACCTAATTACCCATAAAACTGTTACAGGTCTTACTGAGCTTGAAACATGCAATGATTAATCTGTCATTGTTTCAAGTATTTAATTTACGTCCATCGTTTATTTCCTTGGTGTACGAGCGCGCGTACTTGTAATTGTATTGACTGTCAGTTTTTTGTGTGTGTACTGTACTGCGTATATGCACTGACTGTTAGTGTCTTCTATTGCGTAAGTACACTGGCTGTTAGTGCTTGTGTGATTATTGTATGGTAAGTGCATAGTCTCTTAGCGGTTGTGTGCATTGTATTGCGTAAGTGCACTGACTGTTAGCGTTTGCGTGTATATTGTATTGCGTAAGTGCATTGACTGTTAGTGTTTGTGTGCATTGTATTGTGTAAGTGTACTGATTGTTAGTGTTTGTGTGTGTATTGTATTTCGTAAGTGCACTGACTGTTAGCGTTTGCGTGTATATTGTATTGCGTAAGTGCATTGACTGTTAGTGTTTGTGTGCATTGTATTGTGTAAGTGTACTGATTGTTAGTGTTTGTGTGTGTATTGTATTTCGTAAGTGCATTGACTGTTAATGTTTGCATGTGTATTGTATTGCGTAAGTGCATTGACTGTTAGTGTTTGTGTGCATTGTATTGTGTAAGTGTACTGATTGTTAGTGTTTTGTATTGGAATATTATATTGTATATATGCACTAACTCTGCGAGGGCACGGTGCTGCGCGTGTCGCACGGCGTGCAGGAAGCGCAGCACGGGGTGCGCGCGGCCGCCGCCCGGCACGCCGTAGTCGGGCCCCCGCGTGTACTGTCCGTGCCACACGCGTCGGGTCTGCTCCGTCTGCAAAACAACACGGACCTTCACGATTTCATGTCACAGTACTGACTAAACAGATGATCATATATATTCAATCATAAATACTCATGTTTTTGAAAGAAAAAATGTCTAGCAATCAACGTTGCTAGGAAAGGCCGCCAATATTCCAACTTTTAATACAAAAATTATATAGAAGCTTTCTGTGTTACAGTGGTGTACCACAAAAGTAACTATTTTTTTTGTTAAGCCTTGTTCATACTAAAATGTATAAAATTCATAACACATAAATGAATAACACAAAAGCAAAAAAATATGGTGTATTGTGTAAAAATCGTAAAAACTGTAATATTTAATATTTTCGCGACATAATTACTTACAATTGGAATTAATTGTCTTATATTGATTGTTTTAAAGTTAATTTATGAAACTTAAAAAAAATCGCAATTATAATCTTGTTAAGTATAGTTTATGATTTGGAAGAGCTAGCGAATTTATTAGTTCGCAGATTCCGATCATCACAAGAGTTTGTATATATATCGTAATAACGTTTGAATTTCTTTTAAAATTGTTGTTAACATTTTAATATTATTTGCTGCAAGCAAAAATGATAATTTTGGCTACCTCGCCCTGTATGTTTAGGTCCGAACAAAATAGATTAGTGGATCAGACAATTACAGCGGTCCGCTGTTATCCATACATAATATTATAAAGAGGTAAAGTTTGTGACTTTGTAAAGTCGCAGAGGGTAATTTCAGAAACTACTAGTGCGATTTGAAAAATCGTTTCAGTGTTAGATAGCTCATTTATCGAGGCTTATATACATCACGCTAAGACCAACAGGCGCGGAGCAGCTATGAATAATGATTCAAAATCGTTATTTTTTTCGTCTCGAGTGCTTCCGCTGCGTTTTAGCGTTGGTCCAAATTAACCATTCCACGCGGACGAAAGTATGCTAAAGAAGAGGCAAGAGACAGAGACGAGTATACGAACCCTCAAATCGGTGAGGAGTAGATGCGTGACGGTGTAGTCCTCTTCGTGTTCGACCGCCTCCGCGGTGATAGCGAAGGGAGCGTGCAGCGCGCGGGAGCCGCTCACCGCGGGCCAGTACTGCCCGCACTTGACGCGGCCGCGCTCCGACACGCGCGTCGTCATCACTATCACGAGCGTGCCCTGCTCCCACACCATACGCCAGAAATCGCTGAACGTTTTCGGCAGCGGACCTAACATATTATTATTCATTTTAATCCTTACTAATATTATAAATATATTATATTTGAAGGTAGTAGAGTCACGCTGTAGCTATTACTAGTTTCAGCATGAATGGGTCGGCTCGCTCGGGTTAGTACCACCCTCTCACAGAACACCGACGTGAAGTAACAGTGCTTGCGTTGTTGCGTTTCGTTCGCCGAGAGAGAGAGGGCGCAAAAGGC
>MU159008.1:158306-224061 GCA_015888305.1 Antheraea pernyi
TTTCCCTACCCTTTCTCCATACATAAGCTGGCAACGCACTTGCGACTCCCCTGGTATTGCTAGTGCCTATGGACGGTGGTGATCACTTGACATCAGGTGACCCACCTGTTCGTTTGCCTACTTTTGACATAAAAAATAATAATAATCATCATTATTGATTGCCATCCAAATTTAATCATTACATCAATTATTTTTCTTTTATACAAA
This sequence comes from Antheraea pernyi, assembly GCA_015888305.1. NCBI lineage: Eukaryota > Metazoa > Arthropoda > Insecta > Lepidoptera > Saturniidae > Antheraea > Antheraea pernyi. Next base: position 158,514 of record MU159008.1, read on the forward strand.
TACGTAAATATGCATTAAATTCCTATAAAATAGTTAATGGTATAGAAAAATGTAACTTTCAATTTTTTATCAATAATTAATAAAGAAAATATCACTTGAGAAATACAAGGGAAAACAGTACTGAACTATTTTATCTTCGCATATTTCTATACGTAGTCTGGCCATACATACTGTTACAATTAAAAATAAACAAATCATTACATTTGAATTTGGAATCTGTCATTTTTATATGACTATTCATTGGTTTTCTCATTTTGGCGCCAATATATTTGTACAATATTTTGCGATATTAAAATGGAGTGGGGTAATAAAGAGAACCAAATCGCTGTGAGTGCATTACACAAAGTAGGTATGGAGCCAAATGTAATATTTAAAACTCTCCATACGCTTGGTATTAGTAAAAGGTTTGTGTACCGGCCTATTAATAGGTACAATGAGACCTCCTCTGTTTGTGACAGAAAAAGATCTGGCCGTCCACGTAGTGTTCGTACGAAAAAGGTGGTCAAAGCAGTAAGGGAAAGAATTCGAAGAAATCCTGTCCGAAAGCAAAAGATTTTATCTCGGGAGATGAAGATAGCACCTAGAACCATGTCACGTATTTTAAGAGATGACTTAGGACTTGCAGCCTATAAGAGACGTACTGGTTATTTCTTAATTGATAATTTAAAAAAGAATAGGGTGGTAAAATCGAAACAACTACTGAAGCGGTACGCAAAGGGAGGTCACAGAAAAAATTTGTTTACGGATGAGAAAATTGTTATAACTGAGCAATATTTTAACAAACAAAATGACCGTATTTATAATCAAAGCTCTAAGAAAACTTCCCAATTAGTCGACAGAGTGCAACGTGGGCACTATACGACTTCAGTGATGGTTTGGTGAAGCTATGAAGGAGTGACTGAACCATACTTTTGTGAGAAAGGTATTAAAACATCGGCACAAGTGTATCATGATACTATTCTTGAGAATGTAGTGAAGCCCCTTAACAACACTATGTTCAATAACCAAGAATGGTCCTTCCAGCAAGACTCGGCGCCGGGTCATAAAACTCGGTCTACGCAATCTTAGTTGGAAACGAACGTTCCGGACTTCGTCAGAGCTGAAGACTGGCCGTCGTCTAGTCCCGATCTTAATCCGCTGGATTATGATTTATGGTCAGTTTTAGAGAGTACAGCTTGCTCTAAACGCCATGATATTTTGGAGTCCCTAAAACAATCCGTACGATTGGCAGTGAAGAATTTTCCCATGGAAAGATTGCGTGCTTCTGTTGATAACTAGCCTCAACATTCAAAAAACTGTATTGCAGCCAATGGAGACCACTTCGATTAAGCTTTTTATATTTTAAATTGTTTTATATTTATGTATTAAACAAACTTACTGTAAAAGTAATAAATGTTATTTGCAAAAGAATTTTTTTTTCTTTGTTTCATTTTTTTTTTCGATCTTACTACGCTATTGACCGAGCAAGGTCTTAACAGCTTCACCGGACTACCTTTGTTTCAGTATTTATGACAAGACTAGATATATAAGTTATTTTTCGATAATACGACATAGAAACAATGATACAATAAAAAAGTCTCAACAAATGAATAATCACTGGACCCCATAATTCCAAAGTAAATATTCCCAGTCTATTTTTACACCACCACCACATTTCCCCCTAAATTATTGATGTGAACATAATGGGTTAAGAATTCGTAGAACCGCGTATTTGCGTCACAGCCGAGTCATATTGTTCTACGTAGGACGGAAACTGAGCCAAAACAAACTGGCCGCAGCGTAATCGCAAACGTTAACATTGAATTTATACGTTGCTCTTAAGAGATATCGCGCAAATTAATTTTATCACAAATTTAAAAACTGGTCTTTAGTTATAGTTCAGTTAACGTGTTCGGACACCGTGTCAATCGACGTAAGTTCGACAAAAATCCTTGGCACAAAATCGGAGTTTTTGGTATAGGAAAACATCGTGGTGAAACCATAGCATGGGCTTTTTCTGAATCGGCCTGGCTAGCTACCACTCTCAACTTGCAAATATATTGCCAAGTAGCTATTGCTGTAATCGAGATCCAGTCCTACTCTAGGTTCTACAGATTGACGTCTAGTTTCCTTTATATTTATTTACACATGCGTTAAATACGCAATGGCGGACTTAATGCCGAAGGCATTCTCTGCCAGTCAGCCATTAGGTGATGCAGAGATAAATGTTGGTAGGTGTAAAAAGTGAGGTGTTTATAAAATTATGTTTAAGCTATTTAATATCACAATATATAAATAAAATATCAACACCAATATACTACATATATACTACACATATATAATATATACACATAACAACATCATACATAAATACAATAAATAAATAATTAAAATCAATAAATAAATAATAAAAGTCAAATACTAAATACAGCATTAACCAGATTATTCTGCTGAATGATACTGGTAAAGCCGACGTACCCTGACTTTAAAACTGAAACGGTTAGATGACATCCTGATATCATAAGGAAGCGTATTCCATAGGAGAATAGATTGGATATAGACATAGGAATGTACAAGACCCGAAGTATGGACCGGACAGCAAAGAATAAGATTATTAGAAGAGCGAAGGTTAAGGTCATGATTAGAGCATAAAAACTGAAAATGTGGAGTTAAGTAAGAGGGAGTGTTGGGAGAAAATAGAAGAGAATACAGAGTTGTCAGAGCCCGAAAACTCCGACGCTGTCGTATGAGCAACCAATTAAGCTCTGAACGATGGCTCGATACACGGTCATACGAAGATTAAAAACGAATCGAATGCAGTTGTTGAGTAATCTGTCAAGTTTGTTAAGAAGGTCAGCGTTTAGATCGTAAAAGCACACATCACCATAGTCAATTATAGGGAATATTATAGATTGCGCTAACATGGTTTTCGTTTTAACTGGGAGAATATTTTTCAGGCGATAAAAAGACTTTAGAGTACCGATCACTTTCTGACTAACCTTGAAAATATGAATTCTCCAATCCAATGTGGCAACAATGTGTAAACCAAGGTCCTTTATATCCGTACTAAACGGTATGACAAGATCACTGAATATAATCTGAGGCAGCGAGCTGAAGTCTATTCTGGTAATCATACGAGAGCTCCTCCCTACTGCAATTGCTTGACATTTGGAAGGATTAACTGATAAGCCAAACCTCTCAGAACAATCCCTTAAGGCATTTAGATCCCGGTTAATAGTATAAATTGCAGCCGATAGAGAATCTACTGCGGCCTGTGTGTATAATTGCAGGTCATCAGCATACAGATGATACGTACATCGCAGTTCATGAGTTAAAAGGTTAATAAAGAGGAAAAAAGAAGAGGTGAAAGTATACCACCCTGAGGGACGCCAGCACCAAACTCACACCAATTAGACAAAGCCCCATCTATACTAACCGAATATTGTCGTCCCTTTAGATATGAAGCGAACCATGCCAGTGCCTCTAATGAGATATTATAATGAGAAAGAATAGCCAGGAGAATGTCGTGACTAACAATATTAAAGGCATTGGAAAAATCTACTAGAACCAGCACAGTGATCATTTTATTCTCCACTCCATTTCTCAAATCACCAGTCAGTTTTCGTACTGTAAAGGGAAGATTTTGATTATACATCCGTGCGAAACAAAGGAGGGCGGCTAGTTAAAAAAATTGATTAGAGACGCAAAGAACCCCAATACCGGCATGTGGGTTGTCGTCACGTTGACGAGAGGAAAAGTGAAGGTAAGGAAACAGGATGTCGTATTATAGGATTTATCTATAATAACGAATAATATCTCCTGGACTATAATAGCACCAGGAGCGCGAGATGCGAAACGATAAGCAGTTATAATATAGGTCACGTCAGCGCATTAGTCGTCGCGAGAAGAAAACAAGCGACAACCGTTCGTGAACGACTGGAAATGGGTAGGATAATATATGCGTCTTACCATACGTTTTCTCGAAAACAGAAAGAAAAAGACAAGGTGATTTCTTTGAGTAAAAATAATTTAGGAGGAAAATCCGTCAGTTAATTATAGAAAACATAATGTTATGTCCACGAAAAACGACGTAAACACAGTTGACGTGGCTTTCTTTTAATAACTTGTTTATTATTAAATCAGAGATCTCTTCGAACTCACAATTACGATACGATTTAGACATTTCCGAGTAAAAGCAATTTACATTCAATGCAGCAAGCGCATTAAAAACAGTTCGTTGGGGTTTAAGAAGTTCAAGCTAACGAATTTGAATTAATTTCAATGTGGGTACAGTTTATATACTTTGTATTGTTTTTTCATTAAATAACAATGGTCTATTTAAATTACATTGGTTGCAGGAATTAAGACATAGTTTGCAGAATTCGAGTTAATTAGGTTTGTATTTTTTTCTTCTCAACTGACTACGTTATTGACCTAGCAAGGCCTTAGCAGCTTCACCGGACTACGGAACGAACTATGGGCTATATATACCTATATGGACTATATCACAAAGGTTATTAACATTATATGTCGTTCTATTTTGTTTTTTTCATCACTCGTGCGAGGTACAAACGGTTAAAGAGATGTAATGTACATTGAATCGAATATTTCAGTGTCATGTTTTTTCTCTTCGGGAATATGAGTCATGTAGTATTTTTCCCACAAAATACTATCTTTCCGCTTTAAAACGATGTGGGCGAATATATATATCTAATAGAAAACACTATTAAAGCTAAACATCATCATCTTCTTACCCTTATCCCACCTAAGTAGGGTCGGCACAACATGTTTTCCTTTTCCACGCTTGCCTATCAGATGTCATCTCAGTCATCACACCTTTTACACACATATCATTTTTCACACAATCCATCCATCCTTTTTTCGGTCTTCCTCTACTCTTATATCCATCGACCGTCATACTCAAAGCTTTTCTAGTTACATGGTCTTCATCTCTCCTCATAACATGCCCATACCATGCTAACCTATTACTCCTTAACTTCTCTGTTACTGGTGCTATTTTCAAAGTATTTTAAGTAAGTATTTTAATTTTTTTTTTTGTATTAAAGCTAAACATATAAAATTAAAAATAAAACTTTACAAATAGCGGGTAAAGTATTGATTTGAACTGTTTATTTAAAAAAAAACAAAATAAAATGCCGTTGCGAATTACAACTCACCCTGTGTGCATATATAGGCATTCTTCTGTTTGTAGCCGTCGACGTAGTTGGCGTTAATGTAGTCGGTAGTGGGATCGTCCGGATCCATCTGTGAGAGAAGCACACGCGAGTGGTCGTAGCACAGCACGTCCGTGTACCGGTTCTTGGCTAGATTACTTGGCAATCTATAATAACAACATAGTTACAAGTTACACACAGTTACGAGTCACAAAAAGGAACGATTTACACAAAAGTACGAGTTACACACACGTGTGATTCGAATATGGGTACGAGTCACACACAGGTACGATTCAAATCACAGTGAACAAATGTAAACATGAAAAGTTCACGGTAAGCTTTAATAAAGAGATATGCATTTCTTTCCGCATTCTTGCGGCGGACTTTTACACATACGAGATGTCATCGACTTCACAGATTTCGACCACAATTATAATATCCATTAAATTTCAATATTATGAATTTCTTTTGACAAACCATATACAAATGTTGTAAATTAGTAGACGTAAAGATTGTGGAGTATAAATCTGTTCCCATTTTTTTAATACATATCACTAGAGTTCATCTAATAAAAATAAAAGAAGAATAAGGTGACAAACAAAGATAAGTTGCTCAACAGTTTTAACTTCACCTATTTACCATATAGTGTTTATTTTGCCAATAACAATAACTATTTAATTCACTAGATTTTAAAGCTGAAATCACCTCAAAGATCCTTCAAATAGGAACTTTTATTCGGACATAAGTAAATCTGTAGATATCAAAATATCTACGTAATTTCCAAATGACGATGATAAGACTAAATTAATGGACTGGTGGGAAGAGAAGATAAATTTGTTAGATTTTTAAACGTTTCAACTTATTATTATGTTTTGCATTTGCCGCAAAAATAACTTGCTCTCGTTCTTATAACTCGACTAATAATTTACACGCCCAACTAATGAGGAGTAATCATTATTATTTAATAATGTACACTGTATTTTAAAGATGTATCTGTTGGCAACAATTTAGGATGGAAGAAGTGACGGATGAAAAACGACGGGAATGTTCTGGTTTATCTGTGGCGTTATATTTTTGTTCAATCAAAAATTTAATTAAAGGTTTTTTTTTGTTCATAGGTGGCAAACGGACAGGTGGGTCACCTGATGTTAAATGATCACCACCGTCCATAGACACATGCAACACCAGGGGAGTCGCAAGTGCGTTGCCAACCTGTGTTGGGGGAGGGAGAGAAAGCAAGGGGGAAGGGAGAGAAGGAAGGGGAAGAGAGTTGGTCCTCAAGCGCTGTTACTTCACGTCGGTTTTCTGTGAGAGGGTGATACTACCCCGGGAGAGTCGACCCATTCATGCTGAAACCAGTAATAGATTCAGCGTGGCTCTACAAATATTTATTTTTTTATTTAATCCTATCGAATACTTATTGTTAACATAATAGTTTAAGCATCATAGTAGACCAGATTTTCAAAATTCTTTCATTAGTAAACAAATACGTTATCGGTTTATTGTTTTTATATTACCAATTTGGGAAATTCACACTCACTCGCACACCTTGAAACCTAGCAAAATGGCGACAACCATGAGATTCTTTAGAACCTTCACTGTGCGTTAATTAGCGTTGTGGACTGGGCTACCGTGGACGGTTTTCCCCAGGGCTATGAAATGGGACTTTTCTAGAAGGAACTGAAACGCGCTCTTCATGGTCGGCTACAAAACAATCAAACTCCTGGTGTTGCGGTTATCAATAGGCGACTGTAAACATTTACCATCGTTTTTATAGATCCGAATCGCTGCTGGACCTTTCAATAATACAATTTGAGGTTGTAAATAAAATGACCAACCAACCCTAGTAAAACTGTCATACAAAGCAACTCCAATAAGTACAATTAATCCAAAACCTTACAGTCTCAATTATTTTTACGTTTCCAGTGCAGTGATCCGTGTGTAGTATAGGTGTATGTCAAAATTAATGTAAAATATGGAAGCGTTGAAGACTGAAGCTGGCATCGTCACACTTTTATCACAAACACTCGTCACAATAAATAACAATACCAATACCCTTTTATAATAGTTTCATATAAGTAACGTACAAAAACCCGTACAATAATGTTGCATACAAAGTTAACTAATGCAGGCGTCTTTTTTCGTTTTAACACCGTCAGGTGGACCGTAAGCCTGTTTGTTCCCTGTTAGCATAAAAAAATTATAGTTTAAAAAAACTAAAAAAAACACGCTTTCATAAATAAAATCCATCTAAAAAACAGAAAACAAAATATTATAAATTTGCATTAATAATAGTGTAAATTAGAAATAAATGTATATTTTTGTAAGATGTGACAAAAAAATGATAAAAATACTGATATCTGGTCATTATCATTTTTTTGTCACTTTTTACTTTTAGTTTTTTTAAACTATTATTTATTTTTTAGTTAAATTATTTTACCTTTTTTTTCGGATTATGCATTGTCATCGACCTTTGACAGGTGTGCAAAGTTTGAATTAAATCTGATCGTTCAAAGTTGTACAAAATCGAGCTCAAAGGGGTCGGTTACATACATACATACAGGTGAAGCTAATAAAAGCGTGATAATAAAAAGACTGCTAGTACATGTATGAAAAAGGTATAATTGTTACTAACTTGGCGTGGTGGAAGGTACCGTGGGGCGCGCGGGACCGTATCTCCTCGTACTCGGCGAAGAGGCCGCGGCGTGCGAGCGCTCGCACGCGTGCTACTAACGCGGCCGGCGTCTCCCCCGCGCCCGCACCACCCCCGCCGCACTCCTCGTCCGACAGACCGGGCGACACCTCGCCGGACGACCACGTGCCACGTGCTACCAACGAACGACACTTTCATTTATACCATACAAGCGACCCGCCCCGGCTTCGCACGAGTGCAATGTAGATATCCATTTTAATTATATATACTATTCATGGCAGTTTTGATCTACATGACGTGTGTAATGTATTTAATTGGATAAGACATAATTATTTTTGTAAAAAGATAAAAATGGTTACTGTGGGTTATCCTGTAGAGATAAATATATACATTGGGGAAATTTTTATCCATCTTTTTAAAATATACAATACCGTAGTACATTAATTTGATCGATCTCGTAAGGTTTAGCCGTTTGCGATTTAAGCGCACAAATTATGTTTACTACGACATCACATTACAAATCTTTGTTTTTTTTGTCTTTTCTGCTCTATAATATGTATGTATTATACATATAAACCTTCATATTAAATCACTCTATCTATTGCTAAAAACTGTATTAAAATCCGTTGAATAGTTTAAAAGATTTAAGGGAACAAACAACGGAAGCGACTTCATTTTATACTATGTAAAGACTTCTATTGCATGCTGGTAGCGCTTTTTCTAAATCCGCCACCTAGCTACTTACTACTCTCAAGTTGAAAATCGCCAAACACCTATAGGTGTGTTCTGAAAGCTACACTTACGATCCAGTCCCTTCAGGTTTAGCGTGGTTAATAACCTGGCTTAAATCGTCATTTAACATCGGATAAGATTGTGGCCAAGCGCAAAAATATATTATGTCCATTAAAAAAAACTCATAATAAACATATAATAAAAAGGTAAATCTAACGTTTCTGTACTCTTTAGGTTTTTGTGAAAAAATCAGCCTTGAAGTAAGTAATAAAATACATTTCAATCATTTTTAGAAATGTCTGTCTGTCGGTCTGTCTCTCTGTTTGTATGAACACCCATCACTGTTAAAATACTGAGTTCACGATAAATCATCATCAAGAAATTCATAAAGCATATATATCCTCGAGTAACATTTAGTCTAGATTTCAATAAAACCGGCGGCACTCCATCAAAAGTTAATGTAATTTTAATAACGACGCGACTTAAGTACGAGAGAAAAGTAGAAAAAAAGGAGATAAGTTAGTTAAAAGAGATGATTTAATACATTCAAATTATTTTATTAATCACTGTATTTGTTTTACATTAAATTCCACGCGGACAGAGTCGCAGGCACACCTATAATATATAAAACAAGCCTTGTAATACTATCTAAGAATAACAATTTCCAATAGTCACAGAAGGTTATTTAAAAAACCATGAACAATACGAGGAAACTATTGCGGTATTTATTAACAATGATTTCTTGTAACTCGCTTGACCTTCCCGGTGGTCAAGGTTGATATGCAATTTGCAATTCCTCTCCCTCGTGCATGACACTATAATAATTACCAGCCAATCTTCTTACCCTTATACAACCTAAGGAGGGTCGGCACAACATGTTTTCTTTTTCCATTCTCTCCTGTTAGATGTCATCTCAGTATTCATACCTTTTACACACAATCCATCCATCTTTTTCGGTCTTCCTCTACTAGTATATCCGTCCACCATCATACTCAGAACTTTTCTAGTTACATGTGAACGTGATATCTAACTATAGTTTCATAATTGGTGTGATATAGTTTAAAAAAATTGGATACAAAAATATAAAAAAAATACGATATCAATATACACTAATATAAACAGTGAACCTGTGGAGTCGCGACTGTTTGTATATTGCGATTTTTTTAAAGAAAATAGTTACTACATTAATTTTTATAACATTACTGGCTAACTGCCACGGTTTCGCACGGTGTACTCGTACTAACGTAAAAAATGAAACGAAATCTTTGTGTTACTACGACATCTACGACCATGTAATGAAATAAAATGGAAACTGTTACCAATTATACACCGTGACAGTTTAAAGAGTCACAACCTTGAATCGTGTATTTAGTTCATGGTCACATTTAACATATAAAATAATAATATCAAAACAAATACTAATAAACAACAAACAAAGATAACCTTAGTTAAAGTTTGTTCTAGGACTCTTAAAAGTAAAGGTACAAATTTAAATAAACCTAGATTGAATGACCAGTGATAAAACCTGCGAGTGGCGTCCCGGAGTTTATAACCTTCGATAATAAAACGGACAATAAGATCTTTTGTTTGTTCAAACTTCAAAAAAAATATCCTTTGTTAGTTAGGTTAGCTTCACTTCCACTTCACTCTTACTACGCCCCACGGTCATTGACACTGTGCTTTAACATAGACGGGTAGAGGATTGACTATGATTTTTGTATTTTCTAGATAATTAAGTCTAATATTAAGCACCAATTTTTCCAATTGATTTAGAACGAGTATCAAGTACTGAGTATCCTGTAAAAATATTGCTAAAGAGTAACCAGTCACCCAATATAATCTGTCAATATTTCTAAAGATCTTCCAACTATCGTTTGTCTTACTCACTTTTATATAAGGCGTTTTTTAACTAAGTTTTTCCACTTTTCCGTCCGATTTTTCAAACATTTTCTTACATACATTCAGCAATTGATTTTTATTTAATTACATTGGTTAATTTGTTACCATGATGGGTAGTTTTAAGATACATTTTTGTAAAAATATTTAAATACCGCGTCTTTCTAAAAGAATCAGATTAAAAAAGCGTACGTACATCGATATTAATCCCTAAAAGACGAGTATGAAATCCATTAATTCATTATGTGAATTGAATTCCTTTTATTACAATTAGAATTTCGTTAAATGAAAACTTGAGGTCAATAAACTCAATGCTTCAATACAACCGTAAGTTTGTTCTGAAAAACATTGCGTCACTATACTCGGTACTCGCTACTGCAAACAATTCGTTATTTGTAACATGAAATATGTACAAGGCATTTTCTACGTAATTACCATTTCGGACACATTTAATTTCATCTGAATTATATTACTGCATACCCAAAATATATATAGAGTTTTTGATGGGATTTTGAAACTAGAGATGGATGGAGTAGATCATATAGATCAAGAATTAGTTTTTTATATTTTATTCATAAACTTGTGCTATATGCCTTCATATTCTGTAATATTGATGGTGTTTTACGTAATATAATTTGCTTATCGTGATCAAGCGATATGGATGGGAAATAATACCACGGATTCTGGATACGATAGATTTTGACTTGCCACAAAAACTCCCAGGAAAGTTCTAACTAGACGACCACAATCTTGTTAGTTAAATTAAAATGATTGCAAGAAACTTCTAATATCAGTACCTGCTCGACAATGGTAGTAATAATCTACTAGAAGATCGGTCGTCAAACATAAAAAAATAGTTTATATATTTCCAAGAGTATCATGAACTTATATGAACCAATAAATTTATTAAAATTAGATTCATTAACGAAGGTTTGCCGCAATAAGTGGACATGTTATATGCATGTCGGAATACAAGGGGCGTCAGATTAGACAGGGGCCGGAATACCATGGGTCCACTGTATTATGAATGGGAATATGAGTTTGTTACGCTTTCACGCCTTGATTACTTGGCTGATCATAATAAAATGTATGCATAATAATTGTACATTAACGCGAGCGACGGCGCGCACAAAAGCTAGTAAATAATATATGTAAGAAAGAAATAATAAATATAACATCCAATTTTAAGAATACTCAATGCATATTATACATATGAAGGGCTAAAGGGAAAAACTATCTAAGTCACATTTATAAAACTTTACAGGAGAGAGCATTTAAATTTTGAAAGCAATCTTTGGTAGACTGGAATACATTAGAACGAATGATTTTGAAAGGAAATTCTGTATGTTATATGTATTTGGAATTATTTTTTTAATAATTAATTAATTAATTTTGACATTCAATAAAATCAAAGAGAATATTAATTTCAGTGGGTTCATAAATTTATTAAAGATATCTGAATATTAATTTCAGTGGGTTCATAAATTTATTAAAGATATCTTATTATTCAGTTAATTATTCAAGTATTTATTAATGTATATTATGAATTTAAATTTCATCTATTATAGAATTAATCTACAGTTTGACCAGTTAATTTCAAAGGGCATGTAAAGTATGGAACGTAAGTCGTGTTAAAATATTGAATATAGGATGAAAAAAGGTAATCGGAACGTAAGAGTAAATGGAAGGATGGCGAAACGGTCTTTTTCATTTAATCATCAATAATCATATACACATATGGTATATGTTGTGTGTCATTCAAGCAGTAGTGTTAGTAATATATGTTTTAATTAAGTTAATGTGTTTTATATAAAAAAAGGCTTTGTGCACTTCTTCTCCATATAAACTTTAACTATGCCAAATTTCACTTTCATCCGTTGGCGTAATTCGCTTAAAAAGGGGCACAAAGTTTTCGCTTCACGTATTAATATATAGATAACCGACGTGATCAAGTCACGAACTTAACTAGTTATTCACTATTGAAGAAAAAATACAACAACAAAAAAAACCGCGTTTTACACTTATTTTATATACTTTATATACTTATTTTATGAAATGAGTATTTTTGTGGCAATAAACTACAAAAAATCAATTTGATAAAAAAGGACTTAACCGGTTTTTCCCCTTAGTCCTTCATATGTAACTCTAATCAAACTTTACCTAACAGTAAACAAAATACCAACATATTGTACCTTCCATTACGCGTGCAAAATTGAGATATTAAAAAAACATGGCGCTTAAAATATGCAGAAGGTATTTCAATATGAATATACAGTATTATTAAAACGATAAAACAATGACACTGTTTGCAAAACATATATTAAAAATCATAACTTACTGAATAACAATACACTTAAAATAAAATCCATGTTATTCCACGATTCTGATTTTATAAACCCGCGTATACTTTTAATTGACTCTCGAAAATAACCTCAGTCGTTACTATTTGTAGCGAACGTAAAATATTTTATTATTTTTTTCGTATCCGCTTTCGATAATAATCATAACTAATGTTATAAAAAAGCGAATGTATGTTTGTTTGTTTGTTTCGCTTTCGCACGTTAACTATTGTATTGATTATGAAATTTTGCAAACACGTCGTCAAGCGTGTACCAATGCATGTAAAAGGATTTTGGGTGGTCAACATAATAAATGTAAATATAAACTATGAATTTCATAATATATACTTCATCATTACATAGTATAAAACAAAGTCCCCTACCGCGTACGTCTGTTAGCGATAAACTCAAAAACGAATAAACAGATTTTCATACGGATTTCACCAGTGCATAAAGTGATTCACGGGGATATATAAGTATATAACTTGTCAAAGATTTTTTATAATCGGGGCGAGGCAACGTCTGCCTAGCCCGCTAGTTATATCTATGTGGCTGGTGTATGTGACGGTCTACAATTAGTAGGCTACAAGGACATACAGTCTGCGCCAAGATTTTTGCCCGCGCTGAACATAGCAGTAAATTGGACTTTGTGCATAATATCGCCAAGACTTGAATACAAACAAAGTATTATTATAGGCATCTAAAATTGACATTTATTTATCCTTAAACTGCATCAATGTTTTTTACCTTAATTTGTGTTCTGCGCGTCTATATTCGGAGCCGTTAAAAAGTTTACCGCGGACTCATCATAGCCTTTCGTCCAGTAAAAAGTGTCGTAACCGATTGATACGTCAAATTTATATTAAAGCAAGCGAAGCTGCGGCCAAAAGCTAGTATACAATAAACTCAATTACTTTTATAAAGCTCCGAAGAGCAATCAAATTAATAACGAAAGATGTTTTTAAACTGTAATTCACATGAACAGTTTTGACTGCATGTATAGATAGATTTATTTCCCTTTACTATTATATTTTAGCAAAAAAAAACCGTATGAAACAAGGTGTTTTCGATGCAAAAATATTAATTTCTAGTAATTTTATCGCAATTCTCGGAAAACAATTCTTAGATCTAACAAAAAGATAACACAGAACAGTTATCTTTCTAACAATAATAACTAATTCATTTACAATGTTTGAAAATCTATCTTATTGTTGTGATAACGTTACAAACTTCGCACTAACGTTATCAATAATTTCAATGAAACACGTACCGAGCGATGATTTGTTTTCACACATTTGTTTAATACTATTCAACTAATAAATTGTTATATTTGTAAATAAAGTTATGTCAAATATGTGACTCATGACATATGTTTTCCAAATTTTTGGTACAAAAAAATTCCATAGAGTATATATACTAAAGGAGTATAGTATTATAGTAACTGTGTCATATCCACGCGCGTTTACTGCACATTAATTTCTTCCGTTTTTTATTGCTTTTTTAAAATATCGAAATCTATTATACACTTAGACAATGTAATTTTTTTTTGAGACTCATTCAGGTCAGAACTACTCAACATATCGGCATAGGTCTATGACCATTCGATGCGGAATTTTTAGTAGATTACGATACTTATTGGATTCAATCGAGTCTTCGCAATTTTTTTAATTTTTTTTTTAATGCACATCGTATCTCTCGGGCTTTAATGAAAGTGTAGCTCTCGACGAATCGATTATGTCACACTTTTTAACAGACTAGTCTGAAACGTTTGAATGAATTCTAAATAGAATACGGCAATCAAACAATTGAAAGATCTTTTGTATCTATAAATACCATATATAGAGTTAAAAATAAACAGTCTATTTTGCCCACTCCGAGTTTTACTATCACGCTACTATATATTCAAGTCAGACTAGGCTCCTACAAATTTATATCTATACTAATATTATAAAGAGGTAAAGTTTGTGACGTTGTAGGGATCGTTGTAGGGGTAATCTCTGGAACTACTGGTCCGATTTGAAAAATTATTTCACTGCTATATAGCTCATTTATCGAGGAAGGCTATAGGCTATATATCATCACGCTAAGACCAATTATAATAGGAGGGGAGCACCAGATAAAGAATGTTTCAAAATCGGGTATTTTTTCCTCTTGAGAGATTCCGTTGTGTTAGCGGTAGCCTAAAGTAACTATTCCACGCGAACGCAGTAGCGGGCAGAGGCTAGTGTATTATACATTGACAGTTATTTTCAAATATATATATATATATATATATTCGGTAAAATAACTGAAAAATACGATACAGTTGAAAAAGACAACGGCGACTGTCAGCGTGAATAACAACGACAGTCTACATCATGCCGACCAGCAAAAATACCTCTTCACGCCTCGTTTAAAGGACCCGTTATCATAAGAAGAAGGGAACACGATACGCGGGAGATTATTCATAGTATACACACTTATAAGTATTAAAAACGAGGAAAAATTATAATCGTTGCAAAAGTGACTGTGTTTTTTTTCATAATAGTCTGATACTTTATTGATTGTATATATGTCATATACAAAAAACCGATGGTTCCATTGCTTTTTTTAATATTTTTAATTCTTAATATTTTTTAATATATAAATCCTGTTTTAAAGAAAATAAACTATGACATTTCGAAAACTTATTAAAAAACGATATATTATAAAATATTTAACGACCGCATTAAAGGCCTTCTATAATTATTTTAAAACTAAACTTACTGCTTATGTCTAAATCGTCTTCGTCTCCTGAATTTACATGTCTGTTTTTCACATCTCCATTGTAGTCGTGTGTATGCCTAGAGTGGAAAAAAATAATTAAATATAATATGGTAATTCTTCGTTTCTAGTTTAAATAAATACATATTTTTATTCATTTTCAATCTTATACCATTAAATAAGTGAGAATTAATTTCTTCCAGAACATTCCTATATATTTTCTATAAGCCGAGGTCGATAAAATTGTTTATGGTTTTGTTTTATATGCATCTAAGTGACATTTTTGACATAAAAAATAGTTAACTGAATGTTTTTCTTGAAACTGTAACTTCATCCTAAATGTATGGTAACGATAACCTAGATTTTATTTAAGAACTACTAACAATATTCGAAGCATGAAATCTAACTGAGACTCTGAAAGAATCCTCAGACTTCTGGTTTAAAAAAACAGTAGAACCAATAGCAGAACTGTAATATTAGGTATAGAGCGTACTACTGTATTTTCTTATTATTAAATACTGATTTAATTATAGTGATATTACAGTTAATAAGATTAATTCACATGTTGAACCATTAAATGCACGATCACATTTTAGCTCTTTAAAAAGAAATATGTTAGAGGAAAGGGGGGGTGAAGACATAAAAACACCTAGATTTTAGGAGAAATAATAACTGGTCTCGTTTTCGACACAGTACGAATTTAAGGGTTAATCGAAACATTTCTTGATTTTAAATATATTTTAATGAAGATAAAAACAGGTACGGTTTGAAATGTACAGTGTTCGTCGATTTATCCCTGAGTTGTCTCGGTGTTTATTCTTTATATATATAATTCTTCTGTCCGTAATATGGGACTGAACTCCTCCTAAACGGCTGGACATATTTTGATGAAATTTTATGTGTGTTGATGTGGATCCAAGAATGGTTTAGATACACAATTAAGAACCTTCAGTGGGCGCTGCGGTTGACTTTTAGAATTTTTTTTAATATGAAGGCAGGACATCGTCCACCGGCCCCCACTAGTAATGTAATACGTTTTTACACCTGAATTTGTATTCTGCACTGCATATTTAGAGCGGTCAAAAAGATTGACGACCACCAATCTTAAATATTTTCATCTTCATTCTAGCATAGTATTTATTGACCCTTAAATATTATTACCCTGGATTAAAAATTATACACGTTATATATTTCGCTTTTTTCTCAGTTGAATATTACCTGAGCGGGTTGGGGTCGCACGTGTAGAGCGGGTCCCCGCTGATGTGCATGTCTGTGTCGGTGTCGGCGAGCCGGGACGCGCGGTCACTTGTCATGTCACATGCGCCCTCGCGTTCTATTATACCTATGCGTCGAACATTTCACGTGTCACTAGTTATATAACACCGTGATAAAAATATCACGTGCTATATTAGTTATATCAACAGTTGCATATAACGCGAGCGTGATATATTAAATACGTTTATTATACCTACGCGTGAATCATTTCACGTATCTACAGGTTATATAACACCCTGATGAGAATATCACGTGTTATATTAGCTACACCAATAGTTGCAAATACGCGAGCGTGATATATTAAATGTGTTTATTACACCTACGCATGAATCATTTCACGTGTCACTAGTTATATAACACCGTGATAAAAATATCACGTGCTATATTAGCTACATCAATAGTTGCATATAACGCGAGCGTGATATATTAAATGCGTTTATTACACATATGCGTGAATCATTTCACGTATCACCAGTTACATAACACCGTGATAATAATATCACGTGTTATATGAGTTAGACACATTAATAGTTGCATATAACGCGAGCGTGATATATTAAATGCGTTTATTATACCTACGCGTTAATCATTTCACGTATCACCTGTTATATAACACCGTGATAAGAATATACTTACCAATACTGTTACTTTATTGTTTGTCTGTTTTTTTTTATAAATTAAAACCTACATATTATGTCGTTTTTCAGTAACTCGGTTTATTCATTATTGAATATATTACTTTATGTATAAATTAATTTAACATTAAGTTTATGTCAACAATCTAGCCTGAATAAAAGAACATTGCGAGATAAGAATTAATGAGATAAGAGAAGATGTTCTCTTTGGATAATGTAATTTAATAAATGCTGCACGTAAGATATATCAGCTTAAATAGCTAATATCCGCTGAACTAAAAAGATGATACAAAGGGTGGCTCGTACTGAAGTAAAAATATAAGCCATTCTTTATGTGGGAAAGAACGCGGTCACATAAAATATTACCTACAAAATGGGATTAAACGAAATTTGGCAACATATTTGTTGTGTTTTCTGTTCGTATTTTTGCTTGCTTAAGCAAAATATAAGAACATATCTCATAATTTCTCTCAGTATTCTAGGAAATAGGTTATATAAAAATTCAGAGAAAAACTCAATACTCACCATTTTGTGGCCTGATTGGTGGTATATGATTACTAATAACATATTCGTCAATGACTCCGTCTAACTTGGAATTCTGTAGGTTATTCGTGTAACAGTGTCTACAGTGTTCTAACCTGTAACCAATAATAATACGCTTAACAAATCAGCGATCATGGTTAGTGTTTAGAACGTTGGGACACCTCGTCGATCGATGTAGGTTCGTTTGTATATGGCATGAAGAGATAGACCAGTTTAAAAAAAAAAACTATTTCGGCAAAGTGACTTATTAAATACTTAACTTAGTAAATAACAACGGCAGTCGTCGCTATCATGCCGACCTGCACATGTGCCGCTTCACGCCTCGTTTGAAGGACCCCATGTCATACGAGAAAGAGAACACAGTGTCTGGGAGGCTATTCCACATCTTCACAGTAGGACAGGGATAGGGATCTTCCAACTTCTAAAAATCGAGTTGCTTGGCGGTTCGTCTCGGTGACTGGGTTGTTTTCCGAAGCGGTGGTAGCTTTGACGTTCATAAGCGCCTTCTCGGGGCGTAAATTGAAATAAAGTATATTTTAATTTTAAAATAAGTTTTAATGAAACGTCTATTTCTATAGAGGTTACATAATCGGTTCATTTGTTCGAATTTCTATACTACACACCAGCACACAGTGTTTAGCCCCACCGCTTTTCGTCACACAGAAAAATTGCAAGGTCAGAATTTAGCACTCCCATAATAAGTTGCACTTTAATAAGCGAAATAATAAAAAAAAATAGACCGACTTCGATATGAAAAACTAATAAGGCACTAAAAAGCGAAAAATAACTGATTTATAAATTAACCAAATTAAATAAAAAATATTGATATTCGCGCTACCTAATAATATATTTGAAGACGATGCGTGACTATTTCTAAAATTTAACTCCTACCGCAAACCACACTTCGGACTTTTATTCCAATCAAAAAGCTATATCTATACTAATATTATAAAGCAGAAGGGTTTGTTTGCTTGAACGCGTTAATATCAGGAACTACTATCATTATGCTAAAACGAATAGGAGCGGAGCATCAATGAAGAATGTTTCAAAATCGTTTTTTAGCGTTAGCCTAAAGTAACTATTCTACGCGGACGAAATCGCGGGCAAAAGCTAGTTCAATTATAAATTAATGTGTCTTTATAGTGACCCCAGTAGTTATAAAAAAAACGGTGTATTTTTTTGCCAACCAATCTTCTAGTAGATTATTACTGCCATTGTCGAGTTCGTAATGATATTACAAGTTTATTGCGATTATTTCAATTAATTAACTAACTGGCTGGCTGTCTTGTTAGAACTTTCCAGGGAGTTTTTATGGCGAGTTAGAATCCTTGCTCCGTGGTATTATATCCGATCCACTTCACATGTGCACAATAACTAAACTACATTACATAATATGTAGGTAAACAACACAAGAAGATGAATAAAATATAAAGTCAACTACATGCCATTCTAAAATCCCGCCAAAAACTCAAATAAAAAACGGTTATACATACCAGGCGGCGTGATCAGTATCGTGCAGGCCGCCGAGTTGTTTGGGGAGGCTCGCCCGCGGCACGTGCACGCCCAGCTGCGGTGCGCTCACCGTGTGCACGCGCTCGCGTAACTTTTCGCGCACAAACAACCGCAAAATTCGAAACGGCGCCTTGAACCAAAGCGGCGCGGTCACGATCAACACTTTCTTCAACTTGGCCGGGTAGCCGCCCTATAACAATAATAAAAATGAATTTATCATCACAATAAAAAGTATTTATATCATTCTGTACAACAAATTAGGAAATGTATTTGACATCTTTGGTGACTCGTTGTACACCTTCAAGGAAAAATCATTATTGTTGCTGAGTGACATAAGTTTTTAGCTCCTAACAATTTCTAAATAACCAGCCTCTGCCCGCGAATTCGTTCGCGTGGAATAGTTACTTTAAGCTAACGCTAACACGCAGTGGAAGCTCTCAAGAGGAAAAAACCCCTAGTTTGAAACGTTCTTCATTGGTGCTCCGCTTCTATTGGTCGTAGCGTGATGATATATCCTATAACCTTCCTCGATAAATGAGCCATATAAGACTGAGAGAATTTTCCGAGTCGGACCAGTAGTTCGTGGGATTACTTTCTACAACGTCACAAACTCACAAACTTTACCTCTTTATAATATTATAATATAATAGTACAGATGTAACTTCATTATTTTTCCGTTTGGCTTTGTACTTTTTATTCTTGATATTGAATTTTTTTTTTTCGAACTGACTACGCTATTGACCAAGTAATGTCTTAACAGCTTCACCGGACTACTAAGGCGAGCGCTTAAGGCACTCAGCCGACTTGATATTGAATATTCCAATTTATTGTATCACAATATTTCTGTTGTATTAGCTATTTAGTATTATTTCCTATTATTTTAGTGTATCTTTATAGTGTTTCGTTTTTGTTTGTCTAACACATAGCGCATGCTGTGGCAGCTTTTAAAGGCCAATGTGCCTATACATTGATCATATATAGCGTCAACTCATGTGTGGTATATTAGACACTATCTGTCCTTTAATAAATAAATAGATATCATGCACTAATGGCCGCTGGCAAATTTGCGTTTTTACCTTTATAAATGAAAAAACTAAGCTCTTGTTATATAGAATTTGAAAGAAAAATGTTACAGGCTATGTTACTCACTGATAATTTAGGTTAAAGGATTTTTTTTAAACAAGAAATCAAATCTTTTCTAAATATAATATTACTGTGGAAATAATAATTACATCAAGTAACCAATTCAATACCCATTATAGTTTAAAAATTGTTCAGTCAATACTGTGAAGTTATGATGGCCCAGTGATTAGCAAATTCGGACACCGGGTTGATCGAAGTACATATAAATCCTGGAATGAACCGGATCTTTCCTTTTCTTTTGTCCGTATTGCTCCCGAGATAGGATAAATATAAATTAACGCGAGCGAAGCTGCGAGTAAAAACTCGTATATTATATCAAACGGTCTAATGAGGAAACTTGAACGCAAATCATTTTCCGTGATTTTTATAACAATGTTAAGTAACAGTTAAGAATTATTGTATTTACGCATTTTTATAGTTATTTTTTTATATAGCTACTTATAATAATAATAAATTAAGTACAAAGAATTTCAGACTAACTTAAATCGCACAACTCATGACAATAACTTCTATAAATAGTTCTTGTGATGCAAACGATTTGATATCGATTTGACTACACGACAATCGAAAAAAAAAAATAATCAAAGGAAGGAACTGAATACAAATGAACCAAGATATCAATCGAAATGAACGCGTGGGAACAGTGAAGTGTCGACAGAAGCAATTCCGAACGAATACTATTTTCTAATCCATAAACCGAATAGCTATTAAAATGGAAAAACCTTAGACATCGTTTTCGGTAGTGTTACGTGAGCCGCTCGCCAAAACGGCGCCGTTCCTGACTGTCGCTGTTGAGATGATGATAAATTATTCTAAGCTAAGCATTGTATGTATAAAATTAAAAACCATTTACCAATGGAAAGCTACTTTTCTCAATTTAATTTCATCATCAACCTGTAAGAAACCCATAGGCCTCTTCGCGAAGGTACGTATGGGCATAATCACCACGCTAGTCCACTACGTATTGGCGATTTCAAAGTCTAACAAAACCACAATTCTTTATTTTCCCACATATACATACTACAAGAACATTTCTCTAGTTCATGTTTCCTCACGATGTTTTCCTTCACCGTCAGCCGATTGTGTTACCAATTGAAATTAGTAAATGTACGCGAATTCCGAAACCGGTAGACCACCACGATTTAATTTAATTTACAGTTAGTACAGTTGTATACAGTTGTACAGTTATATACAAAAGTTAGGACTAATGAAATCCCACTGATGAAAATATTAAATTAATAATAAATCAGAGCATTACCGAACCCCAAATAGCGGTTAACCTTATACATATTCAGATTCGGAGTACTCAGAAGCGTTCGAGGGCGAAATGAGGTCCCGTTTCAAATACAAATTACATAAGATCTTAGGAATATTAAAAATTAAGCACAATGTATAAGCCTTCAAAGGAGTTCAAATATAACTCAAAGGAATAAGTAATTTGAAAGCAAAAACTTAAGGACCTGACTTTAAGATATATTTTTTAATACTAGCTGTACCCGCAGCTCCGCACGCGTTTTATAAAATCGTATTAAAGAATTATAGAATTGTGAGACTATGTACAATTACAGAAACGCTCTTTAAAGACAATTGTAAGTACGACGCGCACGCCACTAAAAGTAACATGTAACGTGTACATTAGATATATAAATACAAAAAGCGTGCCAAATGAGGTTTGTCATCAGCATAATATTTGGAACCATAACCAACCATATAACTACCTCAGTGCTCACTTACACTGTATAAGGAACTATTGAAACAATAACTAAAAATATTATTATAAAGATTTATATTTACATTACATTTAATATACATTGCCCTTATTATAATTAAGATTTAGTGACTATACAAAAACTAAACGCTTGTCTGTTCCGCAACAAATTGTATTATGGAACTCTTTACGTAATACACTTATTAGGAAGACCTCTATATCATTAATGTTATTAATAATTATAATGTCGAATTGTAAACAATAAGCCGATAATTATTTCTGTCATTAAAAATAAAGAATAAGTTGAAATCTTGCTAAATTTCAGGCAGACAAAGTCGCGGGTAACAGCTAGCCTAAAATAGAATAACCACAATTACTTTTTATTAGGTTCGTTATCTACCATTGAAAGTCCCGTGAAAATCGATGTAACCGTTTTGGTGATAGCACAGCGGGCGAAGCCACGGTTAACAGCTAGTATAAACTAAAATTGCTTAAATTACTTTTTATAAGATCAGCTATCTGCCAGTGAAAGTGATCTGAAGATCGATCGAATCGTTTTGAAGATAGCATGGCAGACGAAGCCGCGGTTAACAGATAGTCTAATTTAAAGTAGCCTAAGTAACGCGCTGTAATTTTCTCTATCTGCCAGTGAAATTCCCGACAAAATCGGTTCAGCCGTTTCGAAGATTACCCGGATCAAACAGACAGACAGACAGACCGACAAAAATTTTAAAAATTGCATTTTTGTTATCAGAAGCGTGTATACTTTCATACCCAATCAGTGAAAAAATTTATTTTGATATTACATACACACACTTCATTTTTATTATATGTATGTATATAGAAGAAGATAGATAGAATAGATGAACTATGCAAACAGTCAGTGTTATCGAATGCAACTGTTACGCCATGCGCCTCCGGAATACGTGCGTTTGCTGCGAATAATTGAATGCTGTAAGCAGCGGCTCCTTTTTTTTTTCTTTAACTGACTATGCTATTGACCTGTTAAGGTCTTTACAGCTTCACCGGACTACGAAGCAGCGGCGCGGCTATCGGCGCGCTTTATATACCTGCGCAGACGTGTACAACCTACATCACCAGCCTAAGCTGAACCCAATTTCATATGATTGATCATATAGATCTGAGGTCAACTGACATTGGTTATTTTAATTTTCCGAAACTGATCATTTTTACCTTATATTTATTATTATTATTATGTAATCATAATTTTATATAGACCATCATTATTATAATGAAATTTAGTAAAGTTGCAGTCAATGCTACTGAAAAGAGAAAGAACAATAGATAGATAGTTTAACAAATGTTCGACGTGATTCTTTAAATTGGCATAACTTTTTTATTTACGAACCGATTGACATGAAACAAACACTAAATGTTAAGTGAACCTTACCACGATATATCAGTGAAAACCACATCTAAATCGGATAAGGCGTTTCTGAGATTAGCGTGCACAAACGCACAGACAAACAGATAAACAGACAAACAGACAAAAATCCTAAAAATTATTGTTTTGGGTTCTATTGTAAAGACCCCTAATAATAGTTTTTCTCATATATACTTAATGTACAGACAGCGGTCAGTTACATTTTTATTATATGTATAGATTAGTGTATTACCACTGGGCCACCATTAGCAAATTGAAAATATGATACAATATAAATATTTAAAATGCCTAGTATATAGTAGTATAATAAAATCCGAATTTAAAAAAATCATCAGGATGTCTTCATCATAGTTATGTACCTAGTCTAAAATTATTATAAGCCCACCAATATATCTCGATTACTATGTGTTTCCTATTGAATTTTGCGAAGCTTCTTAGTGTATCGTTGAAATCCAAGGTTAAATGCTACAAAAAAATGGCACCTTGAAAACAACCCCTCTCCAATAAAAAAAATATTTTTTTAAATCGGCTAATAAATGGTGAAAGTCTGAGGTAACAGACATTAAAAAAAAATATAACAGGATCAAGAACCTCCTTTTGGAAATCTCAAAAAGGCGGATCATGTTTTTAAATATCGAATCTATTTATTTATTATTGTTCATGTTTTTTAGGTTGTGTATTTTTTTAAACTTATGCAGCCAACAGTCTATTGACCAGTGCATCACAAGGTTTAAATTAGTTTGTGTGATGCTTAAACCATTATGGTTTTGGACAGTCCATGTATTAAAAAACGAATACAGCTTTACCTAAATCGTAGAAATGTCACAACCACGATATTATTACCAAGACGAAAAAAGAACCCATCCGTACTTATTCTTGATTGTTGTCGTAACATTCACGACGCTGCTCGGGATCCGAGCTAAATTGGTCAGGTGGGTAATAAGGAGACCATTCACGAGCGGCTCGAGCTCGTGTTATGTTTTGCGGAACGTCCAGCCGTGAAACTCATTGCCGCACGTAAACGCAACTCGCATCCGCAACGATATTATAACTATAGATACGTCATAAGACATAATAATAGACTGTTAATATTCTTGAATTTCTTCCTTTATTATAATGTTTACCTAATAACATACAATGCAAGTGATTGTATTCTGTTTTATATCGGCGAAGACTTATAAATGGCTTGATATTTTCTATTCTAATAACTATGTATTTTACATTATAATTTTTTTTTTATATCATAGGAGGCAAACGAACAGATGGGTCACCTGATGTTAAGTGATCACCACCGTCCATAGACACTTGCAACATGAGGAGAGTCGCAAGTGCGTTACCAGCATGTGTTGGGGCGGGGGAGAGGAAGGGAAGAAGGAAGGGGAAGGGGAGGGTAGGTGGGTCTCTGGCGCTCTCACTGACCGAACGAAACGCAACAATGCAAGCACTGTTACTTGACGTCGGTTTTCTCTGACTGCTGTTAGTTTTCCTAATAAATAAATAAAATAAGCGCTTCGACGGCGCCTTGTTAAAACTTGGCTAGCTAGCTTCTTTTTAACGGTTAAGCAATATATAATTATTTCTTTTTCACCAACGATATTGAGAATACGCCATCTTACTTCTACATTTTATCTAAGACATATTACGTACGTGTGCGTACCATATGTTTTTTCAAAATATCATGTGGGTAACGTATTTACACTTTTTTAGTTATATAATATAATTGATGTTAAGGCAATAGACATTATGATAAGTTTTATATCATAACAATGAAAAACTAAGAGTGTTTATCTTATTTTTACACTTTACTTGTTGTATATTATATCGCTTTTATCTAAAGATAGACAAAACACTAAAGATATGTTGTTATTCGATGAGTAAATTCTTCAATAGCAATATCAAATGAAATGAATGAATGAAGCAATATACATTATTTAAACTGTAATTTTACTAATTCTGAATGAGAAGGCAATCATGAATTCCAAAAATATAGGGCTTCGATGTCGCAAGCTTTCACCGATAAGGGGGGTTATTTGACCTTGTTCTAGATTTTTGTTATAAATCGTACAATATAATTATCATTACATAGTATAAAACAAAATACCCCACCGCCTCTGTCTGTCTGTCTGTTCGCGATAAACTCCAAAACTACTGACCGGATTTTCATGCTATTTTCACCTGTAGATAAAGTAATCCATGAGGAAGGTTTTGGTATATCATTTATCAAGGACTTTTTTTATAATCAGGGCGGGACAACATGTGCCGGGCCCGCTAGTTTACTATATAAATGAAATAATAGAGGTCTGTCATTATACACACAAGACACAAAAACGATTAGATTTCTATCACTTTTTATATTTACTTCGGATACATTTGGTCCTTATCTAAAACAAAAATTATCACAATATCTTCATTTAATATAACGATATTTCATGTTTAAGAAACTTCTTGTTTTGTAAATACTACATGTTCAGAGATGTGTGAAGTAGTACGTAGTGTAGTAGTGTGTAGTAAACCATATTTAGCTAAGGCAAGTTCGAGAGTAGATACTTTTAATATTAATTATTTCCATAAAAATATCTACTAAAGCAAAGCTTAAGTTTAAAAAACGGATCTTTGAATAAACTTCAGTTTTTGTATTGTTTATATTTGATTCTTTTGGATAACTAGTTTACCCACTACTGGTCTGACCTAACGAACTGCTCACGTATTTACCAAAATACGTAAATCAATCAAATCAATATTTTTATCTATACTTCTATACTCATATTATAAAGAGGTAAAGCTGTGAGTTTGCATTGTTGTAGGGGGTAATCTCAGGATTTTAAAAATTCTTTTACCAATACAAAACCCACGTTATCATAGGCGCATATTAACGCGAAAAATGATTGATGATGAATGAATGAAATGAATGATTTGTGGTAGTCGGAGAAAAAGCAGTCGAACGAAAACGTTTCTTGCGAACGCTGCCTTAACGATGAGAGATATATGATTGAGTTCTAGAGAAAAGTTTTAGAGCTTGATAATGCCTACCAAAAAAGTCACCGACAGCATAAGCCTAACTTTTATATTGAAGTCACAAAAAGTAGTTTTTTATAAATGTTTACCGCCCAACAAAGTGGGCACGGGTTAGTAGAGTAGGGCTAGTAGAGAATAAAGATTGTATGATTGCAATATTATTAATTTGTGGTATTGAAACCTACAGTCATATCTATATTCGCCGTCGACTTGACAAATCTGTTAGCCAATTTAGGACGACGGGTAAACCCAGCTCAAACAAAACAAATTTCCAAGTAATCATAAGTAACTTTGATAATTTGAACGATCATCGTGTAGGTATTGTCAAAACATTTCGCTGACTCATTTAGGTCGAACACATTAGACCTACACAGAAAGGTCAGGTGACATAATTCTCTCCTGCTATTAACGTACTGGCGACACATGAAAATGGTGCTAAGAATAAAACCAACCACACGAAGGTGTATGATTTTCTTGTCTAAAAATAAAACTGGTAAGATAAATTCAGTGAATTCGTGTAAATATTATTGTGTTAACCGTTTACAAGAATATAGGTTAGTTTTATTTATACCTGAGCATTAAATACCATACGTAGTTTGTATTTACTTCGTAAAAATTGAAGTGAATCCAAAGAAAATTATAGTATATAATATTGTAATCTAGCAACTTATGGGACTTCAAAAAATGTATCGTAAAAATGACCATAAAAGAAAATAATAAATCCGTCATAAAGGCAATTGATACAAGAAATTCGACTAACATAGATTTATATAATACCTATTCTACCTATTAAAGAAAAAAAATACTTTAACAGTTAGCACTTTTTTTTTCGAACTGACTACGCTATTGACCCTGCAAGGTCTTAACAACTTCACCGGACTACTAAGGCGAGCGCTTAAGGCACTCAGCCGATTTTATTTTAACAACAGTAACTAGTTCAGTATAATAATGTCTTGTTCAGTTTAATATTGTATTTAAGCTAGATTTAAAATTATTTCACAAAAAAGGTGCAAAACAAGAATCTACAGGAAAGATATATAAAAAAATGAATATCTGCGAGCATTACCTTTTAGAAAAAAATAACAATACACTGCCTCTATCTACAGTCCAAAAAACGACAATCACCGATGGCAAATTTTATTAACATTCGTTACTCTTTCACAGAGCTGCTAGAATACCTTTTCACGCTTCGTTTGAACGACCCAATACAGTAGAAAGAAGAGAACTCGCTACGCGAATAACAATCCCAAATATTTGAGATACGGCAAAAACAATTGACAAAATCGAATAGAATCATGTCAAAGACAGATAGGTTCTTTCTTTGATAAAATATCTCGCCATTCCTCTTAAATTGTAACGAATATTATTACTATTGTGAAAGTTTGTGACTATCTTTGTTAGTTATAGAAATTATTTTATTGAAAAAAAGCTATATCTATACTAATATATAAAGCTGAATGAATAGGAAAAAAAAACTTTGAAAATGTTAGCTTTGATACTTACTACATAACTTCAGAATTGGCAGTATGGATTAATTCCTTCGCCTTTCCTATTGGACGAATATTATTACTACTACTTACTACGTTACCATGGCAACGTATATAATAATAACGTAATCGCTCAAAAGCAAAAAAAGTGCCCGATTTTGAAACATTCTTCATTGGTGCTCTGCTGCTATTGATCTTAGCGTGATGATATATAGCCTATAGCCTTCCTCGATAAATGAGCTATCTAAAACCGAAAGACTTTCTCAAATCAGACTGGTAGTTCCTGAGATCATAGCGTTCAACCAAACAAACAAACAAACAAACAAACAAACAAACAAACAAACAAACAAACAAACAAACAAACAAACAAACAAACAAACAAACAAACAAACAAACAAACAAACAAACAAACAAACAAACAAACAAACAAACAAACAAACAAACAAACAAACAAACAAACAAACAAACAAACAAACAAACAAACAAACAAACAAACAAACAAACAAACAAACAAACAAACAAACAAACAAACAAACAAACAAACAAACAAACAAACAAACAAACAAACAAACAAACAAACAAACAAACAAACAAACAAACAAACAAACAAACAAACAAACAAACAAACAAACAAACAAACAAACAAACAAACAAACAAACAAACAAACAAACAAACAAACAAACAAACAAACAAACAAACAAACAAACAAACAAACAAACAAACAAACAAACAAACAAACAAACAAACAAACAAACAAACAAACAAACAAACAAACAAACAAACAAACAAACAAACAAACAAACAAACAAACAAACAAACAAACAAACAAACAAACAAACAAACAAACAAACAAACAAACAAACAAACAAACAAACAAACAAACAAACAAACAAACAAACAAACAAACAAACAAACAAACAAACAAACAAACAAACAAACAAACAAACAAACAAACAAACAAACAAACAAACAAACAAACAAACAAACAAACAAACAAACAAACAAACAAACAAACAAACAAACAAACAAACAAACAAACAAACAAACAAACAAACAAACAAACAAACAAACAAACAAACAAACAAACAAACAAACAAACAAACAAACAAACAAACAAACAAACAAACAAACAAACAAACAAACAAACAAACAAACAAACAAACAAACAAACAAACAAACAAACAAACAAACAAACAAACAAACAAACAAACAAACAAACAAACAAACAAACAAACAAACAAACAAACAAACAAACAAACAAACAAACAAACAAACAAACAAACAAACAAACAAACAAACAAACAAACAAACAAACAAACAAACAAACAAACAAACAAACAAACAAACAAACAAACAAACAAACAAACAAACAAACAAACAAAGCATATTATATCTATCTATAAAATAAAAGATTTAAGATATATTGTTCGATAATGTATAGCTTATAATTTTCATTACTTTCTTATATAGTGTTAGTGAGTACTGAGTTTGGTATATAGTAGGTTGAAGTTCCAGTTATGTTGCTGATGATAAATCCCATCCCACTCGATATACTATTTGTATTCATATATCTAATGTACACGTTACATGTTACAGTTGGCGTGAGTGTCGTAGTTACAAATGTTTTTGAAAAAACTTTTCTGTAATGTACACACCCACTCACAATTTTCCATTTCTTTAATAAATTTTTTAAAAAGCGCGTGCGGAGCCGCGGGTAACAGCTAGTTTGTTATAAGTTGTTATGATTATTATTTATTTAACTATTATCTTTGGCAACCAATTTCTTAGTACATTATTACTGCCATTGTCAAATAGATAATGATATTACGAGTTTAATGCTATAATTCCAATGTTCTAACAAGATGGTGGCCCTCTTGTTAGATCTTTCCAGGGAGTTTTTATGGCGGCAAGTTAGAATCCGTGCTCCCGTAGTATTATTTCTCATCCACTTCATTTATGTACAATAACCGAACTATATTACATTATACAAAACACCACCGATTTTAGAAAATATTCAGCCAAATAAATCAAAATTATGAACAAATTATAGAATCCACAGCTTGACATTACAAGACCCCGCCAAAAACTCTATTAATTTTTATACTCTAATTAACTCGTACAAAAGTCACAGGCAATCGCTAGTTATAATAAAAATAATATTTATAAAATGTATACACACTTAACTCTAATAAATAATATAGAGTATATATATCGTTTTAATTATGAATACAATTACCATCAATAATTCATCAGGAAGCCAACTGGTTATACTTACGTTATTAATATTAAGAAGGGCTCGAATATATCAAAGCAAAAAGGGAGTGCAATCTTGGCCCAATGTAAAGAAAACTTAGGGTTGTAGGGTCATTGCACTCGTCTGTGAGCTCCCTTCAGAGATATAATTTTAATGCAAGCCCCACTAAAGCCCCTGATTACCGCTGCTAAGTTACAAGTATACTTTTCAAAAATCGTGGAGATTCCTTATATACGTTTATACTAATATTATGAAGAAGTAAAGTTTGTGACGTTGTAGGAGGTAATATCTGGATCTAATAAATCGATTTTGAAAATTCTTACCAATACCTTTACCAATAGAAAGCCACGTTATCAGTGAGTGTCATAGGCTATATATTAACCCGGTAAAGGATAAGACTATTTTACGGAAATCAGATTTGCAGAGTAAATCGGAGGAAAAGCGGTCGAACGAAAACGTTTCTTATGAACGCTTCCTTAACCATGAGAGATATATGATTGAGTTCCAGAGAAAATATGTAGAGCTTGATAATGCCTACAAAAAAGTAGCGACAGTATATGTCTAATTTTTATATTTAAGTCGCAAAAAGTAGTTTTTTTTATAAATATTTACCGCCCAGCGAAGTGGGCACACGGGTCAGCTAGTTTACTAATAAACATGCCGAAATATTGATTCGATAGACACTTTCTAGCTACAACCTTTACGTTTGATATAAGAAATAAACATAGTACATTTTAAAATCGATCTGTACTTAACGTACATTGTCCTGGGGTTTCCTTATTGCGTCTGCAGTCTAGACTCGCGACTGCGGCCAGTGTGTGGGTTTAAGCACAACTCGATTCAACTATCTTCACGAAGCTTTCTACCCTTATAAATAGCTATATTTAAAATTAAAGTATTTCTACCCTTATAAATAGCTACATTTGAAATTAAAGTGAGTTACTTAAACAATATTATGAATATTAAAAACTATAACCATATTAATTGTATTAACAGCAATATATTCATAATAAGAAAGTTGACGAAAAAATAATAATTTAATACTCGCTCGAAAATGACTCGTAAATACCACAAAATTCAAAATTCGTGAAGCCCTTTCAAAATATATATTTTACAATAAACTTTACAATCTAATCTTTGTTATATATAGATCTGACAACACGAGAAAAAAATATTAGATGAAAAATCGATCCCTTAATAATATTTTATCCATCAAAAAGAGTAGAGCTCGATTACATAAAACTAACATATCTTCGTACAAAAGTTTTAGAATACAGTAGAACCTCGATAAGTTAAAATCCAAGGGGAAAACAAAATATTTTCAGTTATAGAGTTTTTCATCTTATCAAGGGTTTATTATTACTCGCACTTTCGCCGCACACTTTCTTGAATGCCAAATCATGCCGTTGCTCGAAGTTTTCTAACTAAAGCCATTGCTAGCTTTAAAATTAGGGATTTTCAGCGAATTGGCGAACTCTTCAGCTTTTTCTTTCACTATGGGTCTATTGGTTTAGTCACTGTTTGAACCACGTAAATAAACATTGCTCCAAAATAGGTAATTCAGCAAAATTTCGTCTTTCACATTAAAAAAAACTCCAGATTCTCATTTTCTAAGAGTTCAGCTTATTTTTTAATTATAAGTGATAATGTACTTTCGTGTATTCCAAACTGAGTCGCAACATCTTCCCTTTTTAATCCACCTTTCACCGCTTTTAATTTATAACCGTATGTTAGTGATGTCATTTTTCGTTTAGAACTCATTCGACTTATGTAACTTTTATCAGGCAGCACAATTTCCTGGATATCGGATAACAGAGGGCTAATACTGAAATTATTAGTTTAAGTTATAGAGGTTGCGTTTTTTAAACAACAGAGCTTTTAGGCACTGAGGGGAAGGGAGCAGATTATTTATTGAAGTTATAGAGGTTTTTACCTTATCGAGGTTCCACTGTATTGTCTTGTCAAAACAGGTACATCTTAAATAAACATTTCAAAGAATTTATTGTAAAGAGAAAAATAAATATACCTATTTTTGTTTATCAAGAGGTTTTTATATCATATTTCTCTGAAACGACATCGCGTTGGAGTAGCTATATAAACGATATCGCAGATAAAGAACAGTAAATAAAATCATAGTTCTCCGAATAAATGTATCATAATAAACACATAAATAGACAAAAACAATTCAAATTCACAGCATTTTCATAATTAAATTAGACGCAACGAGTGCAAAGTTCAACAATGGCTTGTCAACTAAACTTGGTCTGGAGTTTGTTGTATTCACAGAGTACGAGACGGGTGGCTCGACCAAGATAAACCTCATTCAAAGACCGCTCGTGGCTTTCAAGTTGATGCCTCTGCCTCTACGAACACTTGACAACTTCTTGTGCACTGGAGAGGTGTAAACTTATTGTAGGTACAGAAACAACAATATATTTTGTTCTTAGAATTTACTTAGAATATAATTAGTATCATATTTTCTATCGTGACGCATACCGACACTCATCCCCCTCTTCTCAAGCATTCTCTGCAAGCGTAAGCAATTTTTGCATTCACACGCAACACCAAAGTATAGCTATGCAAAGAGATGTAAGTTAAATAGTAGACCTTTCGCAACAGAGAATAGGGTTCCACTTCGAATTGCTGTTTCCATTCAAGACGTACTCGAGACACCTGCCCCTTAGACGTAATGTTTTCCGGACTACATTCCCTAGAATGACTACCGGCGGCGTGAACATTACAGGTAATAAGTACGTGTTTCAGTGTACTTTTGAAAAATAAAACAGACGTATAACTTTGAAGCTTATCACAATGATTGATGATTCAATTGTATTGTGTGATAAAACCGGTGCTCAAGGATCTCTAATAATTAATAATTACGACGATTTAATACGGCAGCGGCCATTGGGTCAGTTATTCGAATTGAATCGGTTAATTTTTCCACTATTGTTAAAAAAACCAGTATCTATATATTTTTGCGAATTGCGATTATTTTTTATATAAAATGTATTAAAAACACATTAAATTCATTAAAATATACGTTACACACACTACTGCTTGAATAACACGCTACATATACACACATGTAAATGAAAAAGAGGTTTCTCCAACCCTCCTTTTATTTTATTTTTTTCGTCTCCCTTACTCTAATCACAATAATACTTAAATTATCTCTTTCGCGCTATTTTATTCCTTACCTATTTATTCTTTCACTCCCATCGTGCTAATTTATTGTCTTCCAATTGACTCTTACGTTTCAGTTACCTTTTATCATCCTACATTCAATATTTTTAACATGACTTAGGTTCCATACCTTACATGGCCTTTGAAATTAACTGGTCAAACTGTAGATTGATTTTATAATAATATAATATGTAAATTCATAAGATACATTAATAAATAATTAATTGATAAATAATATATCTTTCATAAATTTATGAAACCAATGAAATGATTATTATTCTCTTTGATTTTATTGAATATCAAAATGAATTATGATCGAAGTTCGACCACTGGTTATCATAAATTATCTAATATAGATTAACTTAAGATTCAATCAAACCAAATATTAAAATAATGCGGAAACAAAAAGAAAAGTTTTTAGTTAGCAAAGACAACTAACAATTTACGTAAGTTCTTAGAAGATTCTTTGATATTGCACCGTGCAATGTTCACAGCATGCAAAGTTCAAAGGAGCTACTGTCTTATTCCATTTCAAAGGGTCAAAGAGGCCGCATTCACGGTGTAAATGAGAAACGTTGAATACGTCAGAGAATACACGTGAGATGAATGGACGAAGGTGAGCAGTTATTATTATCTATATATATTTAGTGAAGTGTGTAAGGGTGTCAAATAACATCATAAGACTTGAGACACCCAAGCCAACCTCACCAGCACGTGGTGCACCCTGCTGGATAACGAACGAGGCAATGGCGAAAGCGGGGTGGTAGGGTTTTACAGCCTGACTGGGTCGCAACCAACATGTATATGGCGAAAAAGCCCGTCATAGTGATTCGCTTTTGCGAGTCGCGTTTCGGGATCAGCCTGTGCATATCCAGCTTTTCGCAGGCCGGCATGACAGCGGCGACCGGCGATGGATAGTATAACACTCACCACGTTGTTTTTGGATTGTTCTGTGCTTACCATCAGGCACAGTGCAGTCATTTTGCCGTGCTACTATAAAAAAAAAAAAAAGTCTAATTTTGAGTAGTCCGGTGAAGCTGTAAAGACCCTGTCGGGTCAATAGAATAGTCAGTTCGAAAAAAAAAACAATTTTGATGTTCAAGAAAAACTTCTAATAATTACGTGGAAGAGCACGTTGACATGGCGGTGTTGATGGAACGATTTCGCAAAGTAGGTGGTTCGTTGCGGTGTCTCGTTGCTCGGTACTGGCGTACTGCCAGCTGTAAATACACTGATAATCATCGTCTACTACGGAGACAGGTCTGTCTAATAATATATGAAGGCTACAGAACGGCTACAGAATTTTTCTTTATGTGTTATAATATCTAAGTATTAAAATCGGTATTGAGTCTTATACAAGTATTATCGTAATACAAGTATATTGTAGATGTAAAAAGCGTAAAATATAACGAATAGAAACTCGTTAAGGCTTTAAACTTGTCGATGGTATGAAGAAAAACTATTTCAAAATTCTAAAATTAAATCTTCTCGGTCACTACTAGACCAATGAAAATGGGCTGACAAAAAACAGTGGAGAAAAATGTACTGAACTGGTTTATCTTTGCTATTATTATTACATAGTATAAAACAAAGTCCCCAACCGCGTCTGTCTGTCTGTCTGTTCGCGATAAACTCAAAATATAGTGAACGGATTTTCATGCGGTTTTGACCAGTGGGTAAAGTGATTAATGAGGAACGTTTTAGTATATAATTTGTTGAAGGAGTTTTTGGCGGGATCTCGGTCTGTCATGTAGTGGTTTTTATTTTTTATTCATAATCTTGTGTTACTTGACTCTATATTGTGTAAAATTGGTGGTGTTTTATGTAATATAGTTTGTTTATTGTGCATAAGTGAAATGACTGGAAAATAATACCACGGACCATGAATTCTGAGATGCCACAAAAATTCCATGGAAAGTTCTAACAAGTTGGCCACCATCTTGTTAGTTCATTGAAATTATATCAAGAAACTTGTAATATCGATACTCACTTGACAATGGCATTGAAGGTCTACTAGAAGACTAGTTGCCAAAATGGATTGGAAGAAGAACTTGAAACTATTAACTACTTGACAATGGCAGTAATAATCTAGAAGATTGATTGCCAAAAATAAAGTTAAAAAAAAAAAAAAATTTGTTGAAGTTTTTTTTTTATAATCAGGGCGGGACAACGTTTGCCGGACCCGCTAGTACCTTATATAAATATAATAAGAATAGTAAATCTAACGTGTCTGTACTTTTCAATTTTCGTGAAAAAAACTATTACCGGTTTCTAGGAATATGTAATAAAATACATTTCAATCATTTTAAGAAATGTCTGTCAGTCTGTCTGATTGTATGGGCATGCATCACTGCTAAAGCACAGCTGGGTTCACAATAAAACCTCAAAACATAAATCATAACTTCGGGAGTAACTTTAGCAGTAACTGTTACATTGAAATCGGTCCACTCTATCGTAAGTTATTGTAATTTGAATGACGGCTCGAGTTAAGTACGAGAGGAGTAGTAATCTTTAAACTAGTTTGGTTGAACGCGCTAATCTCAGGAAATATTGGTCCGCTTTGAAAAATTACTTCAGTGTTAGATATCGAGGAAAGCTATTGGCTATATGTCACCACGCTAAAAGCCGAGGGAGTCCGGTGAAGCTGTTAAGACCTTGCTTGGTCAATAGCATAGTCAGTTCGAAAAAAAAGCAGAGGGAACGGAGCACCAATTAAGAATATTTCCAAATCGTGTCTTACTTCCGAGTGTTTTTGGGGTGTAAGGGGTGTCGAATAACATCATAAGACTTGCGACACCCAAGCCAACCTCACCTGCACGTGAATAACCTGAAGAACCTGAATAACGAACGAGGTAATGGCGAAAGCAGGTTTGGTAGGGTTTTACAGCCTGACTGGGTTGCAACCACCATGTATATGGCGATAAAGCCCGTCATAGTGATTCGTTTCTGCGGGTCGCGTTTCGGGATCAGCCTGTGCATATCCAGCTTTTCGAAGGCCGACATGACAGCGGCGACCGGCGATGGATAGTGTGTCACTCGGTGGTCGTCATTGTCTTTGGATTGTACTATGCTTACCATCAGACATAGTGCAGTGATATTGCGGTGCTATAATAAAAAAATAAAAAAGTGCTTCCGCTCCTTGTTAGCGTTAGTCCAAAATAACTAATTCCACGCGGACGAAGTCGCGGACGGAAGCTAGTGTATATATAAGATTCCTTCGCATATGTTGTACGTAAACCCTCATATTACGTTCCGCTTTCCAGTGACGGGCAACACGCGGTTCTATACAAATATAAAGAAGAATGCGGGTATAATCTACTATGCAAGTTAAATTTATTTATTATAAATATATATATATATACCTAGTAATTTATTGTCACATTTTTTATTTGATTAAAATTTTAAATGCCCTGGCCTTATCACGCCAACGAAATATACAGCCTTAGTTATTTAAATCGAAGAGGATTTTTTCATGGACCAATTATAGACTACGTAGTATATTGTATACGTGGTATCATAAATTCGCTAATGATTAGATTGTACAATAACATACGCAATTATTTATCTGGTATACGGTGTATTGTTTATTATATAACAAAATATGCAATGTCATAATAATTAAAATTATCTTTATCTTGCTATTTTGAATGTTAATATTAAACTTGTACACATATATAACAACAAAATGGGTTTGAAGCAATCGCAAGTACAGTCTTCGTCATTCTTTATGGTCGCTCTGAATATATATAGCTTTAAGCTATAAGCTATATAGCTTTAAGAGCCTATCCAGATGAGGCGATTTACGCGCGAATCTACTCGCGCGCTTCAAAATATGTTGCTTCCAGATACCGCGTTTCTACCCTAGGAAACGTCGCATATCCCAGGATACGTCATGCGGATAGGCGCCTGACAACTATGACGACTCGCCACTGACTCGTGCGTAGTACTGGACGCAGCAATGGGGCCTGAGTATCCCGAGGCGCGCGGCGATCGCGCGTGCAACGCGCGAGTTGAGGGTCTCGCTCATTGCACGCGTTATACGCGCGAATTAAAAAACGCGCCGCACCATCTGAACGGGATATATGCAGCTCTAGTATCTCGGGCACGCGCGAGTGTCTACACCTCATCTGAACAGGCTCTAAGTTCAAGCTTACGCGTTATATACTCAAGGTTTTATTAATAAAAAAAAACAAAGTCAAAATATTATTATAAGAATCTAATATTGGTATTTATTTATTCTTAACTTGACTCCATATTATACATATACTTAGTATAATATATATATTTATATTTAAATTTATGTTATGCCCAACTATATTCAGAACGGTCGAAAACTTTGGCGAGGACTGTACATTTATTAAACCGTACGCATAAATATACTAAACATGAGACGCATTGTACCTATATATGTTTTTACGTATCGATTGTATACATTACTACGAATAAAATTATCAATTATCATATTTTATCGTATTGTTTACACAAAACCAGAAGATATTGTTTTATGCCGCGCGATATCGTCCACGGTCAAAACAATAACAGAATACGTAATTCATTAGCTTTAGAAAATATTTACAACGGAATCTAAACCATTACAACTCTATATATACAATTCATTCAGACAAACTGTATGTTATGTGCTATTGTTTAACTTTTAAAACAGTAGCCAACGGTGTCATTGCACAAACCCCTATTGTGAATTCCAGAAAGATCGGATTGCCGAACGATTCAAAGATCACGTTTCAAATAATATTTATTATTTTCCTCACGCCCTAAGAACCAGACTCCAATCACGTATCGCTTTATTCATATACATTATACCATGGGGGGTGGTGTTATCTAGAAATTTTAAATTAGGGCACTACAATTAAACTCTGAAATTTTATTACCCTACGTTATACGTAAATAATTACAGTAAAGGATATGCAATTCCTAATTTTTACACTCGCTTATTTTCGTAACAAAATCGAACAATCCAATTTCAACAATGTAATTTTTACTAATTTACATACAATGGAAGGAGTGTCACAACGCGCCCACCCGTTGTATGTTTTTGTAAGTACATGAAAAGTGATATTAACTTAATACAATATCGTCGATTACAATGTAATAGGATATACGAGCGTATCGGTAGCAACGGATCATTGACGGCTAAGGAGCTCGGGGCCGTCCTCGATGCAACACACTCTTATCGGTAGCACGACAAGCGGTTAAGTATCGCATATTCAAGTCACGCAACAATAAGCAAACCCGATGCGGATAAAAGACAATCTTCTACTTCATTAGAGGAAGAGTCTATTTCAGAAATATCAGTTATATTCATGAATTTTCGCGATACAACTTAGAAGTACTGTAATAATAAAATTACATTTATATTTTTGTGCTTGTTAAAAAATCTCTTAGTATCCAAAGAAAATAGCAAACAACCGGCCCTCTATTTATGAAAGAGATAACAAAAATGGCAAATTAATAGATAAAAATTACACATTTAAAAATGATTAATAATACACAATTGTAAAAGAATGAAAAGCATTACTCATTCTTTCAAACACATTTGAATATTGTTTTTTCTCAAAAATAGAATTACAAAAACCGAAGATGCACTTTTAACGTCTCACAGCCGGCACACAGAAATTAGTGGATAATTTTGGATTATGCAGTAATTTTAAATAGTCTCGCGTTTCTTGCGTCTTTGTAAAAACAACTTTAAATAATTCAGGTAACGTTGAATTTGCACAATCATAAGTTTATCGCATAACTATAACCACGCATGTATATTGGGGAGTTTTTGCGGGACGATTTCGAGGGCTACTTTTACTCGAGACTGTGTGTCTTCGGTTTTTATATGTCAATGCGTTTGAATGAAATAGTTGAAGACGAAATCGTACTATAACGTATTATACTGTAAAGCTACTGAGTATTGCTTATTTATATATTAATACGTGAAGCCCAAACTTTGTATCCCTTTTTAAGAGAAATGCGCGAACGGATGAACGTGAAACTTGGCATAGTTACAGTTTATATGGAGAAGTGCAGAAAGCTATTTATTTTATATAAAATGCATTATAAGTACATTCAATTAATTAAAATATGTATTACTCACACTACTGCTTCAATTTTACACAACATATACACACATGTAAATAAAAAAGACATTTTGACAGCTGTCAATAAAGGACTTCAAAAAAGGTTGTGAAGGAGGTTGTTATGCTCGACTGTATGTATTATTTTACTCTTACGTTCCAATTACCCATTTTCATTCTACATTTAACTTAAAAAAATCAATGAACTATGGTCGAATGTCGATCACTGGGCGCCCACTAGTTTTATGGTAATCTGTAATAATGATGCACAAAGTTAGAGAGTGAAAGAATGATGTAAAGAGGCTAAATCGTGATGTTTTCACAGAATGAAAAGACGAAAACACATGGAAACATACACACCGAATAGACATTACATCGGCCTTCGCTAACTTGATTATTTAAATTGCAAATAGTTATAAATATTGCGAAGTCGTTCACACAGAAACATACTAACGACTGATTTCGTACCAATTCTATTTATTGATGCGATACTTTAAGTTGTTAATATATCACGTGTTATGTACGTATCTCTTTCTTGTATAGATAAATGCAAATTCCAATCAGTTTTTCTTGTAATACTACTGTATGTGGGGAAAACATAGAACAGTATTTCTCAGAGTTTGAACTTGCCAATACGTCGTGGGCCAGCGACGTGGTGATTATGCCCAAAACTTCCTTCGGAAAGAAGCCTATGGCCCTGCAGTGGGTTTCTTACAGGCTGATGATGATAATATTATTAAATAAAAACATTTCGCTGTATGTTTCGATTTCCGGTATCTATACTAATGTTATAAAGCTGACGGGTGTGTTTGGTTGAACGCGCTAATCCCAGGAGCTACTGGGCTGATGTGTAATATTTTTTCAGTTTTAGATAGCTCATTTATCGAGGAAGGCCATAGGCTATATATCATCACGCTAAGGTCAATAGGAGCGGAGCAACAATGACGAATGTTTCAAAATCTGGGTTCTTTTTTATTTTGAGAGCTTCCGCTGCATGTAGCTCTAGCCTAAAGAACCTATTCCACGCGGACGAAGTCGCAGGCAGAAGCCAGTTTACTAATAAAAAACAAGTACAGAAAAAAACATGAACACCCAGACTTTAGTAACCAAATTAAAAATCTCACAAACTATTATTATGTAGTTTTTTGTAACGTTGCAATATTGTCAGAGAGGGTCGTTCGCAATATTTTTATTCAAAGTTGTACAACGACAGCGAGATGTGAAGTTGGCGATGCCCCAGACAGCCTGCTTGCAATGTAGGTCAGGCATGACGTCCCCGTTCCACGAGATGCGACGCAGCCACTGGCCCGTTCCAGGCGCACCGACGTCAAGCCCCCCCGCACCGACACAAATAAGGTAAAAGCTTGACCGAGTGTAAAATACAAAACGACCTAGTTCCATCAATGGGGAATGCCGGTTATAAATCAATTTGACACGACCCATGTAGTACTGAACAGCCACTTAATGCCACAGAAAACTAAATTGTGTTTCAAAACTTTATTTCAATACCCTAATAGTTAATTTTACTATAAACATATTTTAATACTGAAATAATACAGTGTAATTAACTATATGATTTCTTTATAATTCAGTATATTCATTAAAGGTGCTTTAACAACAAAATATTTAATGCATAATGCATATATAATAGAAGACTAGAATAGATTTTGCTCGCGACTTCTATTTATTAGTTTTGTTCTAAGGTACCCTTTGTATACCCTATGTTTTTTTCTGTATTCCTACGAACATAAACACAATATTTTGATGACGGTCGGTTGAGTAGTTACGGCGTGAAAGCGCAACAAAAAACAAACTCACTTTCACATTTATAATATTAGGATACAATTATGCAAACGTCTAACATCAGTTGTCCATTATTGCTATTGGCAACGATAAATTATTATCACTATATGCAAACGAGCAAGCATGATGCGATCATCATTAGGGGTGAAAGAGAGAGAATTTTATACTCACGATAAACAATACGAATAACAAACGTTCCGAATTAACAATTATAATCCTTGAGAATACGTCATAGAGTTCACTATGATTTTTCGACAGAGGTGTTACAATTTCAAAACAGCAATTTAGTCAATAGCAGAATAATGAACAACAGTTTATAGTAACTGTTGTTGACAAATAACATAACAGCATAATACATTATTGTCTTTTTTTAGTTATTATCGCTTTTTTTATTAAGTTTTATTTTAGGTAACCAATTTTCTCGATTATTACTGCAATTATCGAGTAGGTATTAATAATATTATACGTTTTTTGTGATACTTTCAATGTTCTAACAAGATGGAGGCACCTTTGTTAGAACTTTCCAGGAAGTTTTTGTGGTATCTCAGAATTCATGCTCTGCACGTAGTATTATTGTTTATCCACTTCACTTGTGCACAATAATATAAATAAAAAAAAATAACCTAACTATATTACGTAAAACGCCACCAATATTACATAGTATAGAGCCTAATAACACCAAAATTATTAATGAAATATAAAAACCACTACATGACAGACTAAGACCCCGCCAAAAACTCTCGACAAATAGTTGTTATTACAATCTATAATATTCGTATGTTAAACCTTATTCATAAAACATGAGATAAATACAAGTATGGGATGACATCAAGTAAGTAAAAATACAGAAGTTAATGTACTTGATTGAAGAATAGATCTCAACTACGTTTTACAATATCTAACCGCACCTTTAAATTCACAGTGTAATTTAGTTATTAATTTCACAGATGCATCGGTGTCGCTTTCCATTAGGGTACATACTTATAACAAAACTATCGGGGAGTCGATGTTGGTTTTATAGTTTGTATACAGAAAAAAATAAATAATGGGCGATGCGCTCGCAGCTGTTGCTATGCCCTACATTGACCAGGTGCAAATCCCCGCATACGTCCTTCCCCTACGACGATCAAATAACGGGAATAAAAAATAAACCATGCGATGACGGTTCGGCATTAAATAAAAATCAATGGTAATGAGTTTATATAAAAACAATGACTAATAAAATCATTTGAATGTAATTAAGTCCATTTACTCCCGTACTTATGTCGCGTCGTCATTAAAATTACAATAACTTTTGATAAAATGAACCGATTTTAATGAAACGAAAACGAAACGTTACTCGAAGATATACTTTTATGATTTTCTTTGTGAGGTTTGATCTTGAACGAAGTACTTTAGCAGTGACGAGTGTTCAAATAAAAAGACAGGCAGACATTTTTTTTAAATGATTGAAATGTGTTTATTATTTACTAACAGGCCCGGCGAACGATGTTCCGCCCTGATCCGACATCCGATAGGTATCCGACATATAAACCTACCTCATGAATCACTTTATCTACTGGTGAAAAGCGTATG
The DNA here is from genome assembly GCA_015888305.1 of Antheraea pernyi. Taxonomy (NCBI): domain Eukaryota; kingdom Metazoa; phylum Arthropoda; class Insecta; order Lepidoptera; family Saturniidae; genus Antheraea; species Antheraea pernyi. The sequence continues at coordinate 201,651 of MU159008.1, forward strand.
AAAATCCGTTCGGTAGTTTTTGAGTTTATCACGAACAGACAGACAAACAGAGAGACGTGGCAGAGGACTTTGTTTCATACTATGTAATGTTTCCAAGACACCTGCAAGTAGTTCGGTGAAGCTGTTAAGACCTTGCTAGGTCAATAGCGTAGTCAGTTCGAGAAAAAAAAAAGACACCTGCAATAATTTTTTCACAAAGATTTAAAAAGTACAGACACGTTAGAATTCACATTCTTATTATTATATGTATATAAGATAGTTAATTTAAAGTGACGATGTGCGACATTGTTATGCGGGTGTACCGGAAGCCCGGCTCATGTCGGATTTCCGCGAATTTACAAGTATCGCATTCGTCGATACAAACTAAGGTATTGCCAACAGGTAATAATTACTTCAATACAAAAACAATAATAATCAATTCTATTCGACAAATTAGCATAAGAGTAATTTATTCGAAATTGGTAATTATTATCCAGTTATTTTGAGAAAAAAAATATGTAAAAAAAAATAAACTTTAACAGTGAACATGAATATGCAAATTTAAGCTTCAATTAACTAACTATAAAAAATCTGATTAATAGAAACAAAGAAGTGATAACAGATGATTAAATATTTTACTTACTTTTTAGTGATTTCAATGTCACATATAAAATTATAGGATATCACTACATATTATAAAACAAAGTCCTCTGCCACGTCTGTCTGTTCGTGATAAACTCTAAAACTACTGAACGGATTCTCACGCGATTATCACCAATAGATAAAGTGATTCATGAGGGAGGTTCAGGTATATATCATTTTTCAAGATTTCTTTTATATTCAGGACGGGTCAAAATCCGCCGGACCCGCTAGTTGTTCTATAAATTTGTACACTGCCCCATTCGGATCAATTGTTAAATATAGCATATAACGCGACGTTATTTGTGAGTGTCATAGACTATATAATATATTAACCCGAAAAATGAAAAGATTATTTTGTGGCAGTCGGAGTAACAAAGTCGGAGAAAAAACGGTCGAACGAAAACGTTTCTTACGAACGCTGCCTTAACGATGAGAGATATGATTGAGTCCTAGAGAAAACTTGTAGAGCTTGATAAAGTAAAAATGTTTACCGCGCAACTAAGTGGGCACGGGTCAGCTAGTCAATAATAAAAGATTTCGAATCGGATCAGTAGTTTAAAAAACTATTACCTTTTGCAAACAAACATATCTGACTGTTTAATAATTAATAGTATAAATAAAACCTATGAGAATGCGAGTTCTGTATAGGTGTCTAATAATTAAAAATCATTGTATGGAGACAATAATAAATTTTCCTATTTAATTTTGATGTTAAATTAATCAACGTATTTTATGTCATTCAATTTAATTTAAGAATTTGGTTTCACAAAGGACAAGTCACTCCCGTCATACACTAACCTTAATATTTAAAAGGGACTTCGAATCAATAAAAAACGAATATGAAAATTTAAATTCTACATTCGATGTAACTTTTACAATTTAAGTTATAAGAAACGTGCTTCAAAATTTTGATTCTAACATGAAGGTATTTAATATCTGTCGAGAGATGTCATGCACTAAGCCCCTAAGGTTTAGTTATAACGCGGTCATTGATCGAATGATGAAAAGCGCTTGTCAGCAACGCAAATTGCATTCGATAAATGAAGTAATTCTATTGTTCGAGTGTTGGATTGTAGAGGTACAATTAATCCCGGCGGCCGAATATTTTTTTCATACGCAAATAAGGTATATTATATCGTTGTAGCTACATAGTATAATTCATATTAAATTAGTCAACGTTATTGGATTACCTATATTTAGAAGGTACGCATTTGTATGTAGAACACTTAAAAATATTCAATGGAACGTGTCTAAACTTCGGAACTGGACTACAAAATTCAAACAATAATATTTACTACTTGCAATAGTAATACCCTGCTTATTTAATTATCAACTTTGTTATACAAATAGTTAGAAACTGCGCAAAAGTGATGCAAATGAAATCAAGAATGTTACTTATATTTTCTAAACGTGTAATAAAAAATTAAGTCCACCTACGGTGGGCGGAAGTAGAAGTCGGGCGGAGATGACGTCACCGGCATCGTCTGCGACCTTCCCTCGGCGGATATTAATCATCCCGGCGTAATGCCACCCGGGTCCGTACATGTTATATCGATTCCACGTGGCGCATACATTATATTAACATCGCCGTACCGTCGAATATCCAGTTAACTGTGAGCTAATGCACGAGGCCGTGGGGTCAACTTAATTATAAGCAAATTCACAGTACTAATATAATCGGTGTACTTGATAATTATCACTAGATAAAGAGTATCATTAAGAGTCAATAACCGTACTAATTAAAGTAATCACACAAACTCATTCCACGTTTTTGAAGTTGAAAACATAAATACATGGAAATAGAATACTAACTAAAACAGTAACGAACATAATTAATTCACACACAGCAAGTCCGTCGAATTATCCTTATATTTAATTGGGATAATTTACTTAACGGAAGTTAATTAAAACATTGCTTTTGATAAACCAGAAACAATGAATGAAATTTTATAACATATGGTAATATAGTAGACGCAATAAGGTACGTAGGTTACGTAAGTGTGTATGTTTACTAAATAGCGAGTCAGTCCGCTGCGCATCAGTACTTCCACCGTCTGATATGAGTCAGCCACCGACAGACACGTGACTTCAAGGTGAACACCGAACAAGATATAGGAACATTCCACAGATTTACGTTATTGAAGTATTAAACGAGATATACTCACAATATAAGAACAAAATATGAATGAAGACCTGCGCGGCGCACTACCCACTGATAGACTGTATCTAATAAGTATACTCACGTATAGAATATAATGTAATCATTGTTTACAGTAATCTTTTTATCTACTCAGTACACTACTTTATCTTTGAATATGAAAAGCAATTCCACTTAAAGAATCAATTGTAAAAAAATAAAAAAATAAAAAACTACACAATTGTTGCTAGATTCAATTATTAATAATAAATTATTTCATTGATGAAAATAGAATCGCATCTATCCCAGAAAAGAGCCGTATGTGAAACAAGAAAATTTCAGAAGAGCGTAAAAACTACCCTACATTATACCTAATTTGAAATTCTAGGTATAACTTGTAAACCACAATTATAAGCTAAAAGACGGTACTAACTATACACATTATGTATTTCTAGAAAAACTAAAAAAAAACATTACTACTTTATTAATTGAAACGGTAATCATATACACCGATATCATTTCACTTACGCTTTTGTTCACATACAAACAACGCCTAATTCACGGTCATAAATAACAGTTACATAGTTCCGATGCTATAACTATGGCTTTACAATAACATTTTTTTTTTCGAACTGACTACGCTATTTACCAAGCGAGCTGTTAACAGCTTCACCGGACTACTAAGGCGAGCGCTTAAGTCACTCAGTCGATTTTATTTTGACAACTAGCTCAAGGGTGCGCGGCACACCTCGGCTTTGGCTGTTGCCTGTTACATGCAATTCGCGACCTATGTAAGCTAACCTAAGCTAAGCTAACTATTCATACATATATGAGTTGTTGAAACATATATGTCTACCAAGCATACATACATCAACAACCCTTATATATATTTCGTATAGGATAATAATCAAAACTATTTCAGTTTGATAAGGAAAAAAAAACCCTTCCACTTTCATGTGTAAGCGTGTATGCGTGCACGTGTGTGGAGGTGATATGTGTAATGTTGTCGCAGTGATGTAAGATTTTGTGTCACTGTATCGCGCGAGCAGCGTACTCAAGGGCTCCACGCCGAAGGAACAGACCTAGGCTTGAGCTGCTGCCGAGGGGGGCCTAGTCTGGTTTTACAATAACAGTTATACGAAATATGTATAAATATAAAAGTTGCATTGAAAGTACCCTGATGGTATTATAATGTATTATCGAATATTTATTCAAGCACATTTTAAATCAAATACGCTTGTTACTTGGGATTACTTCTTTTTACATTTTTTAACGACTTTTAAAATACAAGATATATTTTTATCAGTAGATTATGATTACCGGTAATTATCTATAGTTATCTATACTAATGATATTATAAAGCTGAAGAGTTTGTTTGCTTGAACGCGCTAATCTCAGGTCCGCTAATCTACTGATCCGATTTGAAATATTCTTTCAGTGTTATATATCTCTTTTACCGAGGAAGTCTATATGTTAGACCGATAGGAGCGGAACATAAATGCAGAACGTTTCAAGATCGGGGTTAACGTACGTATTATTTAAAAATACGTTCATCTTCTACGGAAACAAAGTCGCGAGTTAAAGTTAGCGTTAGCCCAAAGTAACTATTCCAGTCCAGTAAAGTCGCGGCCAGAAGCTAGTAATGAATATTAACATACGTATTTGAAGCTGCGGGCACAACTAGTATATAATATAAGATCATTAAAAATATTATGACAGCGATAGTCGACATTTCCATGCGGCGAGCGGCAAGAGGGGCTCGACTTGACTGACCTTGCTCTTGAAGACTGGTCGGCGCGCCCACATTGGCCTCGCGATACCACGTCTCATATCAAAAATTGACACCAACGGCCACAATAGTACGACTACGCAAATCTCACAATTTAAAATACCATATTGTAATAACTGATTAAAAGTCGATTTCGCAATGTGCGATATAAAATGACCAAACAAGAGAGTCCTTAAAAAGTAAAAATAATATCGTGATAACTCATAATAAAAAAATTCTAATTGAATGTTATAGAAAAATTTACATCACATTACTGTGTATTTAATTATTTTTTTCCAACTTTTCAATGATAAAGAACTACAAACAATTTTAAGTTAGGTAAAAGCTAAAATCAAATTAATTCCAACAAAAAATAGTTGATAATAAACATTTTTATAAAAAGTGCGGAAGCAAATACGTGAAATAGATAGACATCATAGTACGAAAGAAATTTAATACTATACATACATTATAGTACTTTTCCTTAAGAGATTAACCAAAAGCAGAATGCAAAGAATAGCAGACGTCAGTACCTCAGCGATATAGAAAAAGTATATGTCTTAACTAGTATCAAATACATCATTATATATTTAATACTTCGAACAGATTTTGTCTGAACCAGTACTCAAAAAATTACACGAGCAACGAGGAAACAATCTCGAAACTCCGCGCCCGATACCTACCGGAGTCGTGACATTGCGTAAATGTTAAATAAAATTCCATCTTCAGAATTAACAAGTTCCAAGGAAAGTAACGTAATTTAATAACTTCCGGTTTCACGGGTTTTTTTTTTTCTTCGATGATTGATTCAATTTAATCAGAGTTACGAAAAGTGATATTCTTTTGGATCCGAGGTAAAGTATAAAAGGATTTATAACCGTGAAAGGTATTTACGATAGAAGATCCCTATTATTGTGGTAAATCATTTATTATATATATCACTAGTTGTGCCCACGACTTCGTCCGCGTGGACCTTATGTAAACAACAGTGATTAATAAAGTCATCTGAATGTATTAAGCCTATTTGTTTATCTACTTATCTCTCGTACTTAAGTCGCGTCGTCATTAAAATTACAATAACTTTTGATAGAGTGAACCGCTTTTAATGAAACAAAGACTAAGTTATTCTCGAAGATATGCTTTATGATTTTCTTGTGGTGTGGTTTTATCGTGAACCCAGTACTTTAACAGTGAAGCGTGTTCAAACAGACAGACAGATTTTTCTAAAAATGATTGAAATGTATTTTATTACTTATTTCTTAAACATCTGCAACAATTTTTTTCAAGAAAATAGAAAAATACAGACGTTTTAGATGTACATTCTTATTATATGTATAGTAAACTAGTTGCCCGCCCCAGTTTCGCTCGGGTTTACTAACGAAGAAAATGACACCGAAACTTGCCTTTAAAATACGACCATGTAATCTTCTATTATATAAATAGGGTTTGTACAATTCCTTGTCAGAACCCACTTCGAAAGATGCTAAAGAATTGTACAAAATTAATATAAGTTATTGTTAAGTTTATTGTCATTGTTATATAGTTGTATGTCACTTGGGCGATATAGTCGCACAGGCGACTAAGCCTTCATTAAATAAAAAAAAAAAAAAATAGACAGTGGGAGAACGGTTAACATCTCTCCTCTATTTCTCAGCCGATTTTCTTCATTCTTTTTTGTTTTGTAGCTATTCACGAGCTTTAGTGTTATCAATATTAAAAATTGGAAGAAGTTGTTTTTTCCCTAATGGTCGAAGTTCAATCAATCGTTTAAATAAAATGGCAACTGAACAACTAAATGTCAATCTGTTGATATTTTTGTGAGATACGTCTACTGTTTTCTGTTATACGGGGATTTCTTTTAGTACATAATTACCACTTTCCATTATGATTCTTAGACCATTTTTTGTTCTAGAAACCTTGTCATAACAATTATAATCACAACAAAAGTGAAGATTTATCTCTTTCAGTAGCAAATGTATAATAGTAATGTAATAATGTATGTATAATTTAATACCTTCCTCTCCTTTTCATACCCGAACCACGCGCGGTGGGCTCCGGAGCCATAGTTTTACGGTAAATCCTATCTGGGCACGAACTAAAAAGTTCGCAACTTCTTATCTCTGCCGTACCGTGAAGCTGTGGAACAATCTCCCGGCCAGTGTGTTCCCTCCTCCCTATAATATGGGGTCCTTCAAGCGTAACGTGCAGAGACATTTATGTAAGCCGGCATGACAGCGGCGACCGGTGAGGGATAGTGTGTCTCTCGGTGGTCGCCATTGTTTTTAGATTATACTGTGCTCACCATCAGGCACAGTAAAGTCACTTTACCGTGCTACGATAAAAAAAAAAATGTGCACGATGCCCCGCTAATTTAAAAATGAACTCACAGAATTCTGAATACGATAAATCTAATTTTGAGTTAACAATAGACACAATCAGAATGATTTGTACGGGCGATTTAAAACAATAGCTTCCATTACGCCTGAGCGGATTGCCAAATAACTGTCCACGATTATCCAATTAGAGATGCCGAGTGTTAAAGTCGAAAGTGTTAAAGTCGTGACGTAGCTTCCGCCTGCAACCGTTACCGGAGGCATCATGATGAGCCATTCGATTAATGGCTTTGATAATAAAACGCAATATTTTTGCGGGTGTTCGATTCGGTCACGGCGCGGTACGGCGCCACGTATCTCTGTTTATCATCTCAACCGTATTACGCATTCAGTTATATATTATTAGTCATTTTCATTGGCAAGTGACAATCACAACATGCTAAATATAAATCAATATTATTTCGAAAAACAAAATCTTTTAGTTCACAAGAATAATAGTGTAATTTTACGCGTAAATTATCCATATTCTGTATTGAAGATTAGACGAATTTTCGGATACGGATAAAAATGTTGGTTTTGGTCGCAATTTTCATTTCGGACAAAAATTTCGGCTCGATATTCGGTAAAACAGTGTTCGTACGCGTGCGTTCGTGTTTGTGTTCCAGCGCTACAAGCTTGTGGGGAATTCCCCCAAAATTCTGAAAACAAATGCGTATCTCTGTAGGGAATGGCAGAATATCAACTAAATACGGGGATATCTAAACATTTTACCATTTATTAATTTATCCACAGCGAAATAATAATAGAATGATGCTTAATATTTATTTTTTTATAGTAGCACGGCATAATGACTGCCATGTGCCTGATGGTAAGCACAATACAATCCAAAAACAATGGCGACCACCGAGTGACACAATATCCATCGCCGGTCGCCACTGTCATGCCGGCCTGCGAAATGCTGGATATGCACAGGCTGATCCCGAAACGCGACCCGCAGAAGCGAATCACTATGACGGGCTTTTTCGCCATACACATGGTGGTCGCGACCCAGTCAGGCTGTAAAACCCTACCACCCCGCTTTCGCCATAGCCTCGTTCGTTATTCAGCAGGGTGCACCACGTGCAGGTGAGGTTGGCTTGAGTGTCTCAAGTGTTAGATGTTATTCGACACCCCTTACACCCCAAAATAAAACATCAATATATAATAAAATAACTTATGGTGCTGAAACGATTGAACGTTAGTGATCATTTAAGTGCTGAAACGATTGAACGTTAGTGATCATTTAATTTTTATTAGATAACTAGCTGTGACGGCGTCTGCGTGGAAAGCTTATTTAAAAAACAGTGATTAACAAATTCATTTGAATGTATTAAGTCTATTTACTTGTCTACTTTTCGCTCGTACTTACGTTGCGTCCTCATTAAAACTACAATAACTTTTGATAGAGTGGACCGATTTTAATGAAACAAATACTAAGTTACTCTCGAGTATATGTTTTACGATTTTGAGTTGTTATTGTGAACCGAGTACTTTAGCAGTGATGCGTGTTCATATAAACATACAGACAGACAAACATTTCTAAAAATGATTGAAATATATTCTATTACTTATTCCTAGACGCCTGCAACATTTTTTTTTAATTTACTTTCTTATTACATGTACAGATTATAGTGGACGACTTTCGGACACTATCTCAAAATTTCGTCTACTTTTAGTTTAAATAATGAATAACCTCTCTTGAACGAACACTGATCTCACGTCAGTGTTATATAAAACTTCAGGCATTGTTCATAAACGTTACGCCAACAAGTGAATCGCGTGTACTTTGCAAACAATTTCCATTTCATTGTAACAAATAAATATTCCGTCGGAAGCTGAAAGATCTATAAATTACATAAAACGAGACGTTAATGGAAGTTTCCATTTGCAACATTTGTTTACATATTTTTTGTATTGAACTGTACGAATTCTCGAAGCACAACTTTGTAAATTTGGTCAAAATTTAAAAGTCCAAGGTCAACAAATGAGTCCTTATTTGTTTTATATCAACAAATTTATAGAAATAGCTCTTGTTTATTAAATCATTATACAGGTGTGGTTTTAAGTCTAATATTTGCGCAGTTCCGTCTATGTATTTAACATACCTCATAGTGTAACTTGCAAATTAGAGGTACTAAATAATTATAACAATATCCGAATTTATTAATTTTAGTGAACTAATTTCAATAGTAATAAAAACCATAAAAATAATGTTTATTGTAATGCAAATCATACAATAAATGCAAAGGAAGTTTATTCGTCCAGTTTGGATACTAAGGAAATTTGGCACAAAAGTTGACTTATACTTTAGAATAAGACGTATCCTTTTTATTTATAATATAATAAAATTGGTTTTTTTTTTTAATGAGTTAATTTAATATACTGCACAGGTATATAGAACTGTTGAAAATAGGTACCCGCGCTGTTTCATATTTTTTTCATTACACTTATGTGTAAGCAGGTATTGTAGCTTCTTATTCATTTGAATGTTTTTTGCTCCGAAGAATGACTTATTATCTGCTATGTTTACAGTCCGTTATTAACAAAACAAACGTACACTAGATACTGTCGAGAATATATTACGTTTGTCGCGGTATTATTATTAAAAATAATATATAATACACTAGCGGACCCCGCAGACGTTGTCCCGCCCTGATTATAAAAAAAAAATCCTTGACGATTTATATACCAAAACGTTCTTCATTAAATCATGAATCACTTTATACACTGCTGAAAACCGCATGAAAATCCGTTTATCGCAGTTTATCGCGAATAGATAAACAGACAGACGCGGTAAGGGACTTTGTTTTATACTATGTAATGATGTTGGTTGGCATAAAGCATTTAATAAAGGAGATTTATTGAAGAAATGTTCCGAACGACATTGTATGAAAAATAATGCATCCTCATTAGTAGTCGTACTAATGAGTTTATGAAAAGGAAAATCTTGAAATAATGATCAAATCAAATCAAATCAAAAATACTTTATTCAGTTTAGACCCTAATAAGGCACTTATGAACGTCAAAGACTACTTACTACCGGTTCGGAAAACAACCCAGTCATCGAGAAGAGCCGGCAAGAAACTCGATCGGGTACATTTTTTTTAACATATATTTCTAATACATTATACAACAATGCTTTTAGTGGATGCACAGAGAGGAGTCAATTCCAGACGACATCACTATCATTCACATACTGATCCACTCTATAATATCCTTTTGAAACTAAAACCCGTTTGACATGGCGCTTAAATTTACAGTCCGGCAAATCGGTAACATGCTTTGGGACTTTATTATAGAACCTAACACTATTACCTAAAAAACTATAACGATGATCGAAACTCGAAGGTTAAATTGAATAGACGTGAAGCTGATTTCTAATTAGTATCTGTGTACAAATAATTACTAAACACGATAATTCACATTTCACGGTAGAATGATGTTTCGTATGCGAGCAACCTTGAGTCGACGCGACTTTTTAAAATATCCTCCTGTGATATCTACTTTAAATTCATTTAGTTCCATTTTAGACGATTTCACAGGAAGTTTTCCGTCAGTTTTTTTTTCTTTACTAGCTTTTTGTAGTAGTATAATCAGACCAATGTTTTAAGTATATTGCGTATATAATGTAGGTCATAATACTATCACAGTACCTTCAGACAAGCAATGCGGACATCGGTTTCAATCGGCTCAGCTGACTAATATTGATCCGCACTTGTTTCAAGCCGAACTATCGCCGTGAGCGAATTAAAGGCCTCCACCTTCACAAGCGAACAGCACTTCCCGATACTCGAGTCACCGTATAACTGGCATCAAAATACTGGGTGCCCACAACACGGCAACACTGAACCGATAACAACTAATAATAGCACTGATACGCAATCGCCACCTGTTAGCAGGTGGGTAAAAACTAATATTACCTCAAACGTAGGGAACGGGAGGTAAACAAGAACGATAGTTCGTGTTATTAATCACTTTATCGAGGTTAGAGGAACCACGAGACGCATGTATCCGGTATCGATGTAAATGCGACGCGGGGTACGGAACATAAAAACGGTCTAACTGCGTCGCGGGCGCGAGCTCGACTGACGTCAGGTACTATGTCTGCATGGTTGAAAAACGGGCGGCAGCCGGGGCGGGCGGCGGGCGACGGGCGGCCTACGAAATCTACGTATGCGCCCAACACGCTACGCCAAAATAATCATACAAATTCAAAAAACGAGTACTATCATAATACAGACGTAATCATAGATTTTTATTATATATTTAGATCTATAATTAACTTAAAATTTACAGTAGAAGTAAGCATATATTTTGATCGTAATTAAAAAAAATGCTTGATCCTAAACATAAATACCATCCTATTACAAGCAAATGCAAGAATTAAATATTGTCAATCTTGTTAATCTAAAGTAATTAAAATAGTGTAATTATTTAAATGAAGTAGCTTGGGAAAATGCCAAAAAATATTCCTAAAACGTTTTTAGATAACATGTTCCTATTGATTATACCGCGAGGAGCTGAGAATAATTTACAACTTTATACGGACTCCTAGATATGCTAACGTTTTAAAATATACGTGAATAGTCATTTACTTTTATACCAATTATGTTTCCGTTCTTATAAATAAGAATTTGCTGTATATATATGACACTGGAATATAAATTTCTTGTATTGCAGATTAATTAACTGACATTTTTTTCCGCTTATAAATGCTTATAGATATAGAAAAATAAATACCTTACTTTTAAAAATATCTCTTTAATACTAACTATATAGTATTTCTATATGTCATGTAACGTATATACGCATACGTATGTAACGTGTTGTCTATTCGGGCTAACCCTCAAAACTACTAAACCAATTTTAATAAAACTATTACAGATTCATTGAAGAATTCTTAGCCTCATCTAAGCTCCTTACATTTTCTTAAGACTTAAACAACGATGATAAATTTTAACAGAACTAATTAAAAATCAATAAGACTTACAGGGTTTGAGTAGCGATGATAAAATTACATAAAAAAATACAGACCATAATTAGACCAGATGCAACACGAAGCTTCCATGAAATAAATAATTTTCAGTGGAACAAAGTCACCGGTAATAGTCAGTTATAAATACAGTAATGTAAAATAAGAAAATACAGAGTAAAAATAACGGTGAATACAGCTAATAAAAGGTATAAATGTGGGAGAGGATTAAAAAACGTTCATGAAAGGAAAGAAAGAAGTCTGCAAGAATAGGCAAAAATGCTGAGTCATTTTAAGCAGTGTTCAAGTTAACAATAATGACATTTGGCACTATTTAACATTACACAATAATGTATATAAGAATTAACGAATAAAACCTTGTTTACATGAAAATAGTCGAAAATTCCAGATAATAAAAAAACTCATGACGTATCATCGTAAAGACACGCGATAGAATTAAAACTTTTGTGCCACAGGGAAATATTTTAATTAAATATATACATCATAAAGCCAACATCACGCGGTATTCCCAGGCGGTAACCCTGGCATGGACACGGACATGTCGTTGCCCTGGCAGTTTAAAATGCACAGGCCCATGTGGTGGAGGCGCATTGTGCCGATGGGACTCCCACAGTTCGTCAGGGGGGTCTAACACCCACTCCCCCTTTGAGGAGTCTGCCATCTTTAACCCCTCAGACCGCCGTCAGGGCCCCTTTGAGGGCCAATACCTGTTGGGAAAGTAGACGTAGTGCCAGTCCAGGAAGGCACCAGGAAGTAGTAGTCCGGTGAAGTACCGTAGTCCGGTGAAGCTGTGAAGACCCTGCCGGGTCAATAGCGTAGTCAGTTCGAGAAAAAAAAAAAAAAGAACCAGGAATAAAAAAAAGACGGACACCCATCCAAGTACTGACCGCGCCCGACATTGATTAAATCCGGTGATTGGACGCGAACCAGTGTTTTGAACACTCCGCCCGACAGTGTTTACTCCACCAATTTTCGTCACACACAAAGTTTGCTCATTAGAATTTCAAAGCCCTCCCATAAGAAGTAACAATTCAAAAATTGGACAAATAAAATATTTCACGTGAATAAAACCGTTTCCAATATCGATTAGACATAGCCGTGAAATGTGCATCAGTGAATATTAACGAATTAAACTTAACAGTTAAACAGAAATTGCTACATCGCGTGATACACGGTAATCGAGTTTTACTGTGAATATCGATATTTCAATGTGCTCATGCTATTATATTATGGGAATACCGCGTAATAAATATAGTCTTTATAAATAATATCACAGATAAATTTTTACGTATTTTGACAGGTAATAATACGTGACACGTAATCCAAAAACAAACAAACAAAAACATGTACATGCACTTTATAAGACAAGTTTGTACCTACGTCTTGTGTATATTGCAATTAGATATTCACACAAGATGTTATATTAATACACTCATCAAAAAAGTTTACTTACCTACGCACTTTGAGTAAATACTTAGAAATTAATTAATATTAATGGTAAAATTTGTAATATCACGCATGTTGCTTAGACTTTTTTGATGTGTGTACTAAATATGCCTGCGGTTCTACACACTATTCTTATTTCTTGTAATAGATAGTTATTTGGTATGGTATATATACCAATTTTAATTTCATATGTTACACGGTATATGAACTGATGATTGATATGATCTAGCAAAGAGTTATAGTGATATAGATAGCATAAAAGCTTTCCACGAAAAATCACTAAAGGGCGTACAACTTTCATGGTGATCGGTCAAACGATGTTCGGAGTTTATCAATTTCAGATACAAAGACATATTATATAATGATAGATTTGATTTGGCGTCATATTATATTTGTATTTTGAACTAGCTGCCTGTCACGGTTTCGCACGTTTGTGTACTAACGATGAAAATGATACCAAATCTTCCCTTTGCAGTACGACAATGTGATGATATAAAACGACAACTGAACGTTAATCTCTCAATTATGTTCATATTTTTGAAGAACTCTCTACTGTGTTTTACCTCACTCACTCTTTACGTGGAGATTTTTAACCCATATATTTAAAAAATGAGACCAATTCATCCCTTCGCATTACGACAATGTGACGAAATAAAATGGAAAATGAACGTTAAAGCCTCTTTTGTTAATATTTTTAGAGAAGACCACTCTACTGTCTTCTGCCTCACTCACTCAAAATTATGAGCATATAAAAACAATTCTTTATGTAAGGAAGTGTATGACAAATACATAGAATATCTCTAAAAAGGTCAAATTAATGGAATTTTATTTCGACGTTACTGATATACAAAAACCCAAGATGTTTGTTATGTACACTTAACGTATAACGGCCAGCACAGAAAAATGAGTGCATATATGACCAATAAACATTACTTAACGATTTAAATTATTTTGTTAATATACTTTTTGTGAGTAAAATATAAAAGTTAGACATATGCTCTCGGTGATTTTTGGTTGGCATTATCAAGCTCTACGACTTTTCTCTAGAACTCAATCATATATCTCTCATCGTTAAGGCAGCGTTCCTAAGAAACATTTTTGTTCGACCGTCTTTTTTCCGACTTAATTTCCAAATGCGACTACCACAAAAAAGTCTTTTCATTTTTCGGTTTAGTAGTTCCTGAGATTACCCCCTACAACCTCACAAACTTTATCTCTTTATAATATTAGTGTAGAAGTATAGTTGAAGCTATTGTGATAATTCTTTTTTTAGAAAAGTATCAAATGTCTAAGACATAAACCTAAAATCATCGACATTATCGCTTTAATTTTAATAATAAAAATATAAGATTTGTTAACAAGGTATATTATCCTTTCTTTATATTGGTTTATTACCACAATTTAGACATAAAACTTAAAAAATCATGCATCTATCATTTCATATGAAATAGTTTTATATTCTCATTTCTATAAAGAAATATTTTCTTTTTGTTAAGCAGCGCTTATGTGTTCTCGTTTTTTCATGTTAATAACTGACAACCCTAAGTACAGTCTGCATCAAACTTTTTGACCACTCTGAATATAATTTCGGAGGATAAAAATCACTACACATTATAAAACAAAGTGCCACGTATGTTTGTCTGTTCGCGATAAACTCAAATACTACTGAACGGATTTTTATACGGTTTTCAGCAGTAGATAAAGTGATTCAAAGAAAGGTTTAGGTATATAATTTGTCAAGGTTTTATTTATTATCAGGCCAGAGCAGCGTCCGCCGGGCCCGCTAGTTTAGATTATTTTAATATATTATAGGGGGGCAAATCACCTGATGGTAAGTGATCACCACCGTCCATTGACACTAGCAACACCAGGAGAGTTGTAAGTGCGTTGCCGACATGTATTTGAAGGAGGGTTGGAGGGGAGAGGGGGCGGGGAGGTGGATATCCGACGGTCTCACAGACCGAACGAAACGCAACAATGCAAGCACTGTTATTTCACTTCGGTTTTCTGCGGGTCGGGTGGTACTACCCCGGGCGAGCCGACCCATTCATGCTGAAAACTTTATAGCTTTTCAGCATGGCTCTACCACCTACTAGTTTAGATATAAATACGTATATGTATAACGCCGAAACAACCGCTATATTTAGAGCAGTCAAAATCATTAACGATGCCAGGCCTGTACTATCGATTCGTTTTCATTCAAAACCTTCGCAAGATATCAACTATTAATCTCGTGACGTCGACGGCTCAGGATTAATTTCAATCAATTGATGTATTTGTTGGATTTCTATAGGCTATACACCGAAATAATTAGATTCTATTTTTAGACGGTAGACACGATCCCGCCATAATACATATTTGTTTGCTTTTCATTATGAATTTTATCAACATAGTTAACGCTAAATATTAACATGTATTATCACCTCTGATAGCGCGTTATGAAATGTTTGTACAAAAAAAGCAATTATTGGAACTAACAAAGAGTACATGTTTGTATTCACTCTAGTTGTTTTTTTTTTAGCAATGTTTCCTATTGCACCAAAATTTCAGCTAACTACAACTAAATCATTTAATTAAATTTGGTATTCAGTAGAAAACCTATAAATTCGGTTACTGCTTCTGCAGATCCTCGAGTGTGTATGATTTCAAATAAAGATAAATAAGTCAATTTATAAATAACCGTTCGCGACTTCGTCTGTGTTAATTACAACATTAAAATATAATCGATAGTAGCTTTCTATCAGTGAAATAATTATAGTTATGCCAAAGATTACGGCATACATACGTCTAAAATCTTCACTGATATTGTAAATGCAAAAGTCAGTTGTTTGTTGGTTATGGTTTCACGCGTCATCCAGAAAAATACACCGTGTTGGAGGGATTTATCAGATTTACATTAGCTCGAGCGAATCCGCTAGCAAAAGTTAATAGGTAAAATGCAAAATAGGGAGTGAACAAAAAAATAACAACCGGAAACTAAAACATAATTAAGAGAGATCCTGATTTAGAACTGCAGAAGTTGAGGTAAGCAGAACACACGATAAGAAAAAAATAGTTACAGGAATAACTTTACTTTGGGCTAATGATAGCACGCAGCCAAAGCTCTCAAAAGAAAAAAAAACGATTTCGAAATATTCTTCATTGTTGCTCCGCTCATATTGGTCTGAACGTGATGATGTATAGCCTATAGCCTTCCACGACAAATGAGCTATCCAACACTGTTATGATGGTAGAGCCACGCTGAAACGATTACTGGTTTCAGCATAAATGGGTCGGCTCGTCCGGGGTAGTACCACCCTCTCATAGAAAACCGAAGTGAAGTAACAGTGCTTGCCCACCTCCCTCCCATCTCCTCAACCTCCCCTAACCCTTTCCCCCAAAGGGTGGCAACGCACTTGCGATTCCTCTGGTATTGTTAGTGTCCATGGACGGTGGTGATCACTGAACATCAGGTGACCCACATGTTCGTTTACCACCTATGACATAAAAAAAAAACTGAAATAATGTTTCAAATCAGACCATTACTTTCTGAGATTAGCGCGTTCAATCAAACAAACAAACCCTTCAACTTTATAATATTAGTATGGATAAATAAATACGTTTGATGCTAAGGAAACCCTGTAATAGCAATTTTGTTAATAATATCGATAATAGAAGTGACGTTAGTTTAGGTTATGGAACTGCCGTATCATGTATCAAGTATGAAATATAGAGGTCGTATCCAATGACGCGTTAGACTAACGTATAACACTGCGTAACTATGAAACCCGACTGTAAATTACCCCGCATTGTTACTCGAACTACGCTTTGGAAGCACTACTGCGAGTGATTAATCACGATTATTCAGATTTATTATTATCTTACGACATTATTCAAATAGAAAAACGACTGGATATTATACAATATTTATCTGTCTTCTTCTTCTATATCTATACATATACTAAGATACATTTTTGTGAAAACAATTGTATGCGGGTGTCTTGGAAACATTACATAGTATAAAACAAAGACCTCTGCCACGTTTGTCTTTTTGTCTGTCTGTTCGTGATAAACTCAAAAACTACTGAACGGATTTTCATACGGTTCTCACTAATAGATAATGTGATTCATGAGGAAGGTGTAGGTATATAATTTGTCAAGGACTTTTTTATTATCAGGGTAGGACATCATTCGCCGGGCCCGTTAGTAAGTAATAAGTTACATTTAAATCATTTTTAAAAATATCTTTAAATAAGTAATTAAATACACTTCTATAATTTTTAGAAATGTCTGTCGGCCTGTTTGTTTGAACACGCAACACTGCCTTCACGGAAAACCCTCACCAAGAAAATCATAAAGCATATCTGCGAGTAACATATAGTCTTGGTTTCATTAAAATCGGTTCACTCTTGCTCCGGTGCTTAATATTTGACCTAATTATATCGATAAACGCAAAACTGACATACACTCAACATCAGCTGATTTACGCAAAAACGAACTGATGTAATAAATGAAACGGCTGCCACGCAGTCCGGCCCGCCTCTCGCACCTCGACCTACGCGCCGCTTCCCATTATTCAACCGTGCGGCGATCCCACAATAAGCAGTTTTATGGGGTGGTAGGGTTTTATAGCCTTACTGGGTCGCAACCACCATGTATACGGCGAAAAAGCCCGTCATAGTGATTCGCTTCGGGATCAGCCTGTACATAGCCAGCTTTTTACAGGCCGGCATAACAGCGGCGACCGGCGATGGAAAGTGTGTCACTCGATGGTCGCCATTGTTTTTGGATTGTACTGTGCTTACCATCAGGCATAGTGCAGTCATTTTGCCGTGCTATACTATAAAAAAAGAAAAGTTACGCAACGATTAACCTTGAAAAGCGTCCCTTGAATTTTGTTCATTGAAGCTAGGTGTGATTTTTTTACGTTTAAATGTATCTTTCCCATACTTTTAAAACTTTTAGAACAAACTTTAACTAGGTTCTTTTTGTTGTTTATTCGTATTTGTTTTGTTATTGTTATTTTATATGTTAAATGTGACTATGAACTACCCTACGATTGAAGGTTGTTAAACTTTAAACAGTCACCTGGTATAAAAATATGTACCACGAAATCTTAATTAAATGCAAAGATATAAAAGTTTTAAGAAATAACGGTTTTTATTTACAGTCCTCATTCAGCGATACATGTTTTCTTGTTGCGGGAAATTAAGGCAAGCGGTGCTTATGTCTTTTTCTCTGAACACAAAATATATTGTTAAGATAATAAACGACGCAGACAAAGTCACGGGTATAAATAAGCTTATGGTTAATATATTTATAATAATTAGCTGAAATTTTATCCTTTCCCTATGAATCCTGCTTCTGTTTTGATCTGGATGAAAGATGAATTACTTTGAAACACCAAAAATATCTTCAATTATCTACAGTAGAAGTGTTTTGGTATAAATATTTTCTAAGTATTTTTGATAAGGTTTGGCATTGTACGACAATTCGCTGAATACGCAAATTAAAATATTATCGATTCAAGGGTCGTAAACAAATGTCGAAATTCCAAGAAACGATTCCCGAAATTTCCATCCCTCATTATGATGGGTATAAAAGAGAGCTAAGCTCAGATAAGAGACAGTTCCAATTTGGACAGCAAACGGAATGACCGCTAGATGATAAGTTACGTCTATGATTAAAAATACCTGTAAAGAGTTGTTTTAAATGCGGGTTTCAATTTTTTCTACATTTCCAAACAAATTCCTTACAAGTAGTTACTTACAACCGTACGCGGCATTTTTATTTGCCGCGATCCCGTTTTAAATAAAATAACATCAAAATTTTTAGTTTAACTCATGAATTCAATCTTTTCAATTCTACGTACAATATATTTTTATCAATAATTTCTGAAACGGCCAAACAATGTCAATTGTATTTGTAAGCAGATAAATAAACGTTACCTAAGCAGTAAATTGTATTATATTGTATCATATGCATCGCCGAGTTAAGTTCATCTTGAATAGCTACTAATTTATCTACTAATGTTCATGTAAGAGATAATATTCGTGGTAATAAAATTCTTAAATAAATCCAAAAAAAAAATCAGGGCCATATAAATTGTTTATGGGTAAAAGCGAATAAACTTCACAATAAATAAATAAACTAAGGTTTGATTACGGACGGTTATATAAAGAAAACATCAAACAAGAACACACGCTTCCTAATTACAGAATAATCTATAGGAAGCCTAATAATATCCACACAAACATAAAGTAATTAAACCAATAGATACACCAGTGAAATGTCAATAAGAAACACGTCCGAATTCTTCTACACGTCAATGTCGTCAGGCTTTATAATTACTCTTATACATTGTTTTTCCAAGATATATTTCCCCAATACTAAAAAGTTTACAGGTTAGTATTGAAATTAAGACTTCATTAACCCCTCGACTGTAATTTTAAAATCCCAGATCTCAAAAGGGCGGTTCATGTTTTTAATGTCACAATATCGTAAATTTCATGGTTTAGAAAAAAAAGTACGTACAAATGACAAAATATATTTTTTTTTATGTCAAAAGGAGGGAATCGAACAGATGGGTCACCTGATGTTAAGTGATCACCACCGTCCAAAGACAACACCAGGAGAGTCGCAAGTGCGTTGCCAGCCTGTGTACGGGGGAGGGGGAGGGAAAGGAGAAAGGGGAAGGGAAAGGAGCCGGCCTCCGACGCTCTCATTGACCGAACGAAACGCAACAATGTAAGCACTGTTACTTCACGTCGGTGTTCTGTGAGAGGGTGGTACTACCACGGGTGAGCCGACCCATTCATTTTCATAAAGATTATGATTTTACAATTCATTATTTGTTATTAATCAAAGTTTTGTAATAAATGCGCTCGGGCCGTGATGCTGAATCGGGTTTAGTCAGCTCGATTCGCTATCAAGCGCGCTCGGGTCGCGTCGGTGTCGCATTGAATCATGTGAAGTCGACACCAGTCGTCATCGACCACGTGTTTTCATTACTATCGTGTAGTCACAAGTACGCACTTATGACGTGAATACGTCTGTAAATTTGCTACCATACAGGGGTAACCCAGAAAACCTAATCATAACAAAATCGGGGGATACAGTTTGACAATGTAGTTTCGAATCTATTCTCTGCATCTATATTATACCATTGAATAGCTAAAGGATCATAGATTTCATTATGCTAAGTCAAGACTGTAACACATCGCACGCAGTTTATGGGGAAGCGCCGCCATTTTGAAGTAATTCTGTTGCGTTTTCAGATTTCCATTTAGTATAACTGGACTCGGTGAAACTACCACGTTTTTTGAAGTTTCAATCGACAGCTCTTGGCAAAGTCTATCGTTTATATATAAAATATTAGTGTAAAATCGTGACTGTGTATATAATAAGGTGTTAAAATAATCAAGAGATAATAAAATATCAAGAGATATATAATGTCAGCCTATACGCGTCGAAAAGCCAAATCCAAATACAGAATTCGTATAAAGTTGGAGAGAGCATCTCAAAACCAATCGAATGATACTAATATATAATATAATACCATATGACCGAGTCAAGCAGTGGAGGCAACGTAAAAAATTGAATGAGGCCGAGGGGATCACATAGACCTATAATTAATAAAGTTATAACATAGTCATTATTTGTTAGGTTGATTTATTTCCTGAAGCCGTTAAATGGAACAGTTGCCATCATAAACAAAACATGGAAACCCGGACGACTTCTTATGATTGTGACATACATAAATAATAATAATAATTTATATAGCAAACATCGCCCGTTACGAGACGTATTCACGTACAACAAACGGCCGTGTCATGACCGTGCCACACCACATTTTTTTTTAATCAAAAGTAATTATCACTTACCTTCAACATTGTGAGAATCTTCTGCGACAGTTCATAATCAAAGTTTGTGTACTTTGAGTCCGTCATGTCGTATATGAACACGAGGCCGGCTCGCTGCGTGTCCACCGATTCCAGTGCAACGTCCAATTGGTACACCACACCCTATAGGAAACGTTTACCATAAAATCAAATCGAAAACCATTGATGCTCGCTATCTTACTATCAAAACTGTAAAGTGTTAGTATTTGCATAAAGGTTTTATCGATATGTTTCTAAAAATATTAACCAAGCGTATTTACCACACCCTATAGCAGGGGTGGCCAAGCATTTAAAAGGTATTTAAAAGTAAGTTAAGTACTTAGTAATTATATAGTTAAGTATTTAAAAGGTATTAAGTTTTGCATAGAAATTATATTTATTGAATTCTTTTGTAAGTGGTAGAGCTATGCTGAAGCTATTATTGGTTTCAGCCCCCTCTCATAGAAAACCGACGTGAAGTAACAGTGCTTGCATTTCGTTAGGTCAATGAGAGCGCCGGAGGCCCACCTCCCGTATTATATTATTCTTAACTTGGACGGAAATGAGATTTGTTACAACAACGTCGCACTTAGTCGTTCATATTTGTTGTCAGTCATTTAAAAGATATTATTTTCTTAAAATAGAATAGCACAGAATGAAAAGGAAACTCTAGTACATTTATCGGGAGCCAGAAATAATGCTTCAAAGAGCCGCATGTAGCTCGCGAGCCGCAGGTTGGCCTCCCCTTCCCTACAGGAAAAGTTTACCCTAAAATGAATCGAAAAACCTTGACACTCACTATATTTCTACAATAATTGAGAAGAAATTTTGTTTATATGTTGTAATCAGCAGAAATACTGATCCATGTTTAAAAACTTCTATTACTAATATTCTATATTGTCCCTGAATGGCACAGGCTATTTTTTATTCTTAACTAGCCGACACCCGTGGCTACTTCTGCGTTGTTTGGTTATCTTACTAATATATTTATGTACATAGTAAAAAAGTACCTTTTCTATTAAAAGTGGAATTCAAAAAAATGAGTGCGTGTAACCGTCACAAAACGTAAACAAATGAAACAAAAATTTTTGGAAAAAAAAACATTGTATAGTAATAAAAATCATACAATACAATTAATTATTTCTAAATAATATGGGCGCGCGACTGTGCTGCCATCCGGTTTCAATGTAAGTAACAAATAAATATATATATATA
>MU159008.1:228345-243561 GCA_015888305.1 Antheraea pernyi
AGTCGCACGTGACACACACGACCCTCCAGATTCGCTCAGTGCCTCCAAAAATGTCTTCGTCGCCTGAAAACAATAATTACACTTTTAGTACATGGAAACATTTATTAGAAAATACTAGATTATACTATGCTATAGGTTATACTCATGGTATGTGGGTTGTTTAATACCTTATATCCTTTTGCGTTTGACCACATTCTCGCCCGATATTAAGTACCGACGACCTAAGATGGTAAGCACGCTAAACCTAGAACTGGACTAGTTCTCAAATGCAGCTATAATTTCAATATTCACTATAGATATAATTATATCACTATACAACATAACATGTAGAAAAAAGAACTTTATCACAAATATTTAATACTAATTTACAGAATACGTTTTCATTTCAAATAAATCCAATATCAATTTATATATTTAATAGTAACATATTAAATACAAAATTACCACAATTATACATGTCTTTTGTTTGCTCAGAACAGTCTTTAATATACATATAAATAAGATATTATTATTGTTTTTTCTTTACAAAGGTAGAAAATATAAATCTTTCAAACTGATTTATGTGATCTTATCTATTATATTTAAAGAGTTATACCCTAATGAATTTGCGTAGACGATCAAGAGCCGCTTCTCTCAATGTCCGTAGGTTTTCTTCATCCATGGTAATGAAACTTGATAACAAACGATTATCACGCCAGGGATTAAATATTATTAAATAACACTAAATTTCACACATTCAAACATACTCGATGTGAACGGAATTGAACACCATATAAATACTAATTGGCAATAACTTGTGGACGTTCAACTAAAAAAATCACGATTAACTAATACAAATAAGTTATGTTTTGTTTACGGAAGAATGAAAAATAAGCAAACATTCTACTTTTTCAAAAAACTGCAGTCAAAATCACAAATCTCTTATATAACTAGCCACCCCGAATCGAAACGGGGAACAGGATGAAGGCCACTCGAGATCTGGTAATCTAATGCGGTGGGACGCTATCGTTGCATATGTTGTTTAGTGATGCAAATAAACCGGCGGACCGCGGTGGGTTAATTCTTCCGGGATGTGTTTCCGGTGCGGTGCCGGGCCTCGCGCATTAGTATGAGCGGGCACGCGTTAACTGCCATACCCTCGCCGCGCCCACAACCTAGTACTACCTACGACCTCGACGTGACATCACAATGCAGAACGACATTGCTCAGACATGCATAACATTTGCAAAAGATACGAATTCCAATTTATCTCTTCGAACTGATAAGCAGCATTCATGAATTTTGAAAAAAAAATCTACGATAAAAATAAAAATGTACTTTTTTCACTTTACAAGAACAAGGAAGGATGACATAGCAAAGTTTTTTTTTTTGTATAGACAAAAACTATCGTTTTATGATTAGATACTTTAAAAAAATCTATATAAACAAAAACCAATCGCCGATGTATGAAAGCGCAACACTTCAGAAATGCTGCAACTTTTTGGCAATTTTTTTTTTGTTGTTGTTTATAATACTCAAGACCTCTGTATAAAAATGTTTAAAAACTCATAGGAAGAAGTGAAAAATTAGGTTTTAAAAATCTCCAAGTAAAAAAAGTTTATGAGAAAGTGAGACAGAAGACAGCAGAGAGATCTTCAAATATATTGTCAAAATTTGAATGCGACAAATATTTACTAAATATCCTTTTGTTATGATCGAACTATTTATTACAACAAATAATAAACACGTGCGAAAACGCAAGCACAATCAGGTATTATCTATACTAATATTATAAAGAGGTAAAGTTTGTGACGTTGTGAGTTTGTGACGTTGTGGCGTTGTAAGGGGTAATCTCAGAAACTACTGGTCCGATTTGAATAATTCTTTCAGTGTTATATAGCTCATTCATCACGCTAAGGCCAATAGGAGCGAAGCACAGATGAAAAATGTTTTAAAATCGGGATATTTTTTCCTTTTGAGAGCTTCCGCTGCGTCTTAGCCCAAAATAACTATTTCCACGCGTGCAAAGTCGCAAGCAGAAGCTATTAACTAATTATATTATCTATAATCTATACTAATATTATAAAGAGGTAAAGTTTGAGAGGTTGTAGGTTGTAATATCTGGGGAATCAGAGAAAAATGGTCGAACGAAAACGTTTCTTACGAACGCTGCCTTATTATGAGATATATATGATTGAGTTCTAGAGAAAAGTTGTAGCTTGATAATGCCTATTACCGCCCAACGAAGTGGGCACGGGTCGGCTAGTATAGTATAAACCAGAATTATATGAGGATGAAGTAGAGTTTGAAATTCATGTAGACCTCCAGTAAAGACTTATACAAATTTAAAAAAACAGACTTCAGTTGTCATTGCAATCAGCTAAAGGAAATTATATTTTTAACTAGCTGTGCCTGCGACTGCGCCCGCGTGGAACACAACGTAAAAAAACAGTAATTCATAAAATCATCTGAACGTATTACGTCCATTTACTTGTCTACTTTCTCTCGTACTAAGTTGCCTCTTCATTAAAATTACAATAACTTTTGATAGCCGATTTTAATGAAACCAAGACTAAATGTTACTCGAGGATATGATATTATGATATAATTCTTGGTGAGGTTTTATTGTGTACTCGTACTTTAGCAGTGATGCGTGTTCAAACCAACAGACATTTCTAAAAATAATAGAGATGTATTTTATAACTTATTCCAACATACCCGTAACAATTTTTTTCCCAAAAATCTAAAAAGTACAGACACGTTAGATTTACATTATTATTATGTATAGATGTGATCATTAAAGATTATAATGGTCATCTTCAACTCGAAAGACTATTTTATGTTTAAATTATTATTTATCACGTCCGGGTCACCACTTTAGCTGTTGGGGCTAGTGTGTGTGGTGATAAATAATGCACTTCTAATTTTGTATATTATATTTTGACCTAATAATGGTCCGGACAAGACAAAGTAATGTAAACGACTGACGTCGTAGAGGGGTGCCGGACCGCGCTACTAAATTTGCGGCGTCAGCGCCACACCTTCATAATAAAAGTAATCGAACTCAAATTCATTATACAATTCTCAGACACAAAATCTCTCACAGTTTGAAAATTGCAACTTTATAATTCATATTACATACACCAAAAGCTAAATCAAAACATGTATCTTATTTATTAGATAACTTTAAGCCATATAAGGATTTAGGTAACAATATGCAAAGGTTACATTCCAGCAGTTCAGTTACTAAGTATATCTGATGAGTGTTATAAAACAAAAGAATTTAGAATCTAAATAAATTCTAAAAATATATTAGTATGTTGAAAAAAAAACATAGCGAACAGGCAAAAAATTAATCGAACAAGTCATAATATCGTTCAAATGACGATTCACATTTCACATCAAATTCATAGGTACAAAGACGATCGTCTGCGAATCAAATAACTCAGAACTCGTAAAAGTAACCCACAATCGAATTACTAAATCCTTAATAAGATCACACCGTGTTAGTAATTATTGTTTTTCACACAACTTTCGCTTATTACATCTAATAATCGTTTACAACAACAATCACAAGTTTTTCTACTGATAACGTAAGACAACGGAATAGAAAGCATACACGATCGTACCAAACCGGTTTCGACGTACAACTGCCTAACAAACGGAAAAATTATGAATCAACAAAAAAATTGTTTTTGTTATGGCATAGGTGGCAAACGAACAGGTGGGTCACCTGATGTTAAGTGATCACCACCGCCCATGGCCACTAACAACACCAGAGGAGTCGCAAGTGCGTTGCCACCCTTGGGAGGAAGGGTTAGGGGAGGAAAAGGGAGATGAGAGAGGAGAGAGGAGAGACGACGGGAGATGGGCCACCGGCGCTCTCACTGACCGAACGAAACGCAACAATGCAAGCACTGCTACTTCACGTCAGCCGACCCATTCATGCTGAAACCAGTAATAGTTTCAGCGTGGCTCTACCACCATTAATTTTGAATTATAAATATGACAAAAGTAGTGAAAAAGTTGGCTTAAAGGCGGATTCGTACATAAACTATTTACGTTTTATCACGCCCCGGCTTTACACGGGTGTACTAACGAAGGAGAATAAATCCAAATCTTCTTTTTTAGTGCGACCATGTAATTAAATAAAATGGTAATTGAACAACTGAACATTAATCACCCAATATTTTTGAAGATCTCCTTCTGTCTTATGTCTCACTCATTTTCATATAGGGAGCTTTTTCATCCCAATTATTCACTTTGCCGTTCGATTTGTGAACATTTTCTTTCATAGAAGCCTTCTCCTGACAATTACAAATGCAACAAAAAAGAATATAATACATGTTTATATAGATATTGTTAGTAAGAAATGGACTATTGATATATTAGGGCCATTAAGTAATATATCAATAATTAAATTAAAAAAACCACAAACCCCAATAAATTTTTTTGCAAAAACGTCATTTAAAGTTATTTTTTGTCTGTTGCTGTATTATCTTACATTAGTTTTAATACTAAACCCACCACTAACGATCATTTGACCATTTGAAATTGTATGTTATTTACGACTATACTCTTCGGAAAGCGTACTCCTGAAATTTTTTAACGAGTCTACAATGTTATTGTGGAACTACAGTGAAGACATACGCACGGATGGAATAAATGCATAACGTTCTTTGAACGACAGAACGGTCTAACGATCCAAACAGAGTGCATCAAAATTTCAAAGTATATAATAGAAATTAATACGCACTGTGAAATACAACTGTCAATTTTTTCACACGCGCGTCTTTACCGAATAAACTTTTTTGCAAAACAGCCAAATGATAGTATACACGCTTCTCAACAATATTATACAAATCTAATAATTTTATTATTTCAATTTATAAAGCTAAACTCAATAAAAACCTATTGATACTTAACTCAATGCATTCATCCGTTGAAATTGAAAAAAGTTACACCAGATACAATTAGATTTTACAATAGCACAAAATTCGGTGTGGATGTAACCGATCAAATGGCTCGAAATTATAGTGTAAAATTAAATGTCAAAGACGACTTTCCCAGGTATTTTTCATCATATTAAAATTAGGTGGAATAAATGATTGGATTTTATATAAAGAAACGATGGGTGAAGAAATACCGAGGCAGGAATTTTTATTTCAATTAGCAGAAGATCAGAAGAGGTAGCTAAACAAAGAATGTTTGTGAAAAACAATAATAAACACAGTTACAGATTCTTATGGATGGCAATCTTGTCATATAAGATATTGTAAAGTCTATAAAACTAGATTAGATAACTAGACGTCTTATTTCACTATTATCTATTTAAATAATCTATTTGATATTACCAAAATAATTAGTAACTACAAGACAGAATTAAAGGGTTAAATGTCTGTTTCGTTTCATGAAAGAAAAGTTGTAACGTGTATGGAACTGGTTGTTTTAATTGCTAACCCTGTTTTAACGCATGCCTTTCGTTTTATATATGGAGTATTTTTTCTAACATTATAATTAAAAATATGAGACACTAGAATTCACAAAACGTTTTATACGTAATCTGATATAGATATAATGATATAATGTAAACAAAGACATTCTAATCTTATTATCTTGGATATTTAAGAATTTACTAAACCTACTTTTATAATATTGTTAGATGGCATATAATGATGTAGACGATTTAGAATCACACATAATGTACTTTATTTAATACTCAAACTTGTTAAATTAATTATGTCAGGGTCTTGATAATCTACTAATTAATTAGTTATACCTACAAAGTAATCGTATTTTTATATATGTAAATAATAGACGTCTACTTTTATGTCCGTATCACTCAAAGACTACTGGACATATTTTTAGTTCTACTTCGTAAACACTCGTTATTTAAAAAAAGAATTTTCACAATAACTTCAATTAACATAGAATTTTTAAAATTTTAAGAAACTACTATTTTTGTAAACACTACGAATTCACCAAAATGTTTTCTTGCCATAGGAGAAGTGTGGGCAAACGGTATGGTGCTTGTTTTACCTCTATAAAAAAACGCTGACGAAGTTGCGGGTATCAGCTAGTATATAACATACAAACTGCTTCGTTTCTGTGTCAATATCAAAACAAAACAGAAACACTGCCCTTTGTAATTGTTCATAACTTCGATCAACAGTTATTGTACACAAAAAAAATTATCCACCGTTCCACTAAAATTCAGTTATAACATAAAAATAATACGTAAAATCTATCGTAACCCAACCCAACCGTATACCCGACTTACCAATAGCAGCTAACAAAAAATGGTAGCCCTCACAAACTACCAAAAAGTTCGTACAGAAATCAAACACATATGTGCAAACTTTTGTACATTTACTTCAAGAATGCCCCAGACATGATTCGAAGAGATTACGACACTTGGTATTTTGTAACAACCTTTGCATTTATTCCCTTCGCTCTTCTGGACTCGATGAAGAAGAAGTCTGCGATATAATCATTTAATGATCTTGCAAGATATGTAGTGGTTAATCTCAAAGAACCCAATAAACTTTAATATTACTGCGACTCTCTCACCTACCTGTATTTAAATCATGACTAATATTTGTGATTTTATCATAAAATTGTACTCGTAGTCAACGAAAAGAGAAATCACTCGTACCAGATTGCAGCCACATCTGTATTCACATATTTAGCTAGTTCAAAATGCACTTGTGCGAAATAACAATAAAAAATTTCAGGAATAAAATCTGTCAATATGTGTGCCATTCGTGTACATACATATGATATGCGAATGTGATAAGCTCATTAAAATTAATTGACAATTCGATAATACTTCGTTGCGGAAATATATATTTATAATTTATGAGAAATAATTATGAAAGATAAACCAAATTATTGGAAGTAAAACAAAAAAAAACCCCGTATGTAAAATAGAACTAGACTAATTAAAAAAATGTGATAGGCATGTAGTAAAAACAAGATTTTTTGGGATTTCCCATTTATTCATACGCAAACGTCTTACTTCAATAATCTCTACATATTATAAAACAAAGTTCTCTGCCACGTCTGTCTGTTCGCGATAAACTTAAAAAACGACTTAACGGATTTTCATGCGGTTGTCACGAGTAGATAAAGTGATTCATGAGGAAGGTTTAGGTATACAATGTGTCAAGATTCTTTTATTATCAGGGCGGGATAACGCCCGCCGGGCTTGCTAGTATATGATCACCACATATTATAAAACAAAGTCCTCTGCCACGTCCGTTTGTCTGTCTGTTCGCGATAAACTCAATAACAACTTAATGAATTTTCATGCGGTTTTCACCAGCAGATAGTGATTCATGAGAAAGGTATAGGTATTTCATTTGCCAAGGTTTTTTTTATTATCAGGGCGGAATAACGTCCGCCGGACCCGATAGTATACAATATACCGTATGGGAGTGCCATGACAGTAATCCAACGTCAAATCATATGTTAAAATCTATCAAGCCATGTTTACAAGCCGTACCAGACTACAAAACAAGAAGGGATTCAACCGGAATATCCGCAATCTATAATCAGCCGTCGCTGTCGTGTTAGCTTGTAAGCGTCACAGCTGCTGTGTATACACATATATATGACTAGGATATATACAAGACATAAATACAACACATTTCTAAGAATGCGACAAGTCGCACACTGTACCTGATGTATACTGATGATAATCCAGTCTAAAAAAATTGACATCTATCAAAGGTCAACAATAAATAAGATTATTGCACGGTTGTAGGGCTTTTTCTAAACCCGGCTGATTATCTACCTGTCAGGTTATTTGTAATCTATGTATAAAGTATAAATAAAATATCTATAATCGATTAATTGCGATAGAAGTAGTGTCCTCTAATACGGCTTCATCCGCCGAGGTGTTTCTCAGAAACGCCATTTCAACGAAACATACGCCAGGTATTCTATTGTTTTACCAATATTATATTTCCTAAGAAAATAGCGAATGATGCATCACGCAACCATTCCTACCTATTGCGCGTTAATATCTCTTACCTATAAATATATACTACCACATAATATAGTGAAAATACTATTGATATGACTATACTAAATCGATAAACAGATTTTTATATGAAGGAGAATTAATGACCAGTGTTAATTAAACTAATGGTATACACACATACATTACGAGTGCTAGTGATTTCGTTATCATTAAAATAATTTGTAATTTCATTAGAACCACGTGTTTGTCATTAAATTTTCGGAAGTTATTTATTGTTCATTGTATTTATTAATTCGGTTATTTAATATTACTTAGTAACTTAGTTCCTATTAATAGGCCTAATAATAACTAAGTAAGGGTAATACTAAAGTAAAAAATAAGTAAAACAAATAATCTGAACACTCTTCTATCATTCACTTATAGTGTAATGAAAACTAGTTCATAAACTATTTAAAAAAAAATACCACTCTAAATTAATCGTTCAAAAACATAAAACAATGAACAAAAATAAAATATCTCGTACACATATATTTTAAACAATTACTGCCTAAACAGACAAAATCGGTCTTAATACAAAAACAAAAATGAACACGGCTATAACACGAGTTTTACTAAGCAGTGCTTAAAATTTAAAATCTAGTCGAAGTCATGTTTTAAAATACTTTTTTACTAAAGCGTGTCCAAGCAGTCTGTAATTAAACATCTGATTTAGGTTTTTTATGCAAGCAACTCTGAATAGCATTCGTTCAATTTGATCTCATCATTCAAAAACGTTCCATTACACACAGATATTTTGCAAACAATTTCTATTTATGAATAATATTTTTGTTCATGTCTTCATTAAGAAAATTTACATATTATAAGTTAAATTGATTTTCATTATTGTGACATTTTAGTTAAAAGAAAATATTGTCATTGTTAAAATAAGCAATTTATAAGATTTATATATTACGTCAAAATTGCGTAAGGTATGAAACACCAGTATAATGACAGATTAAATACACTGTCAGATATCAATAGTGTCAAATAGTAGTAGTTATGATTTACTTGTGAATGTCTGAATTTTTTGAATTTATTTACTTCTTCCAAATATACCCACGAAATACATAATTTACTATGAAACTTCTTTTGCCGGCACATAGAGATACAGTCAATTACAACAATAGGCTAAGAACTGTCAACTTAAACAAACGTTAGAGAATATTTAAATTAAAATAACGTCCAGCTGTAAACAAGGGTAAATTTATTTACTTCTTCCAAATTAATTATACCCACGAAATCCATAATTTACTATGAAACTTCTTTTGCCGGCACATAGAGATACGGTTAATTACAACAATAGGATAAGAACTGTCAACTTAAACAATCTGTAAACAAGGGTAGGATACTTTTTTGTGATCAAACTTTTTTTAAGTAAGAGTTCAATGCGTATTTAACTTTTTTATAATAAAACGGAATAAGTTTATTGTTGACTATAATTAGAAGGGCATTAAAAATACCTAATATAAGAATTTAATTAAACGGTCGCCTATTTTACGCATAGAACCTAGTTTCAGGATTAATATCTCGAAACTAGTTCTACATTATATAAAATGGAAAGGTTATTATTTAGTTTTATATTGTAACTAGCGGGGTTGGTGGACGTTGTACCGCCCTGGTAATAAATAAAACTTGACCTTAACCTTCCTCATGAATCACTTTATCTACTGATGAAAACCGTATAAAAATCCGTTCCGTAGTTTTTGAGTTTATCGCAAACAGACAGACAGACGCGGTGGAGGACTTTGTTCTATAATATGTAGTGATTTTACCCTGACGAAATATGTGTCGTCGTTACCTTTGAAATTGAGCTAAATCCAATTTTAATCCAAAGCCGAGGTGTGCCGCGCACCCTTGAGCTAGTTGTCAAAATAAAATCGGCTGAGCGCCTTAAGCGCTCGCCTTAGTAGTCCGGTGAAGCTGTTAACACCTTGCATGGTCAATAGTGAAGTCAGTTCGAAAAAAAAAAAAATATTTTCCAATTTTTATACACCGAGAATGAAGTTCAAATTTTTTATAAGGTTTTTTTTTTTATAATTCTCTTATTTTACATGCATACAATTTGAAGATCTTGAAACATAAAGTACAATATTAGGAACTGCTAAAATTAGATTTAGCACATTTTGAAATGTAACAACTGATATATGATAAATATATTTTTTCTCGAACTGACTACGCTATTGGCCTAGCAAGGCCTTAACAGCTTCACCTGACTAGATGATAAATAAAACGTTTTAGTATTACCTAGTTTATACAGAACTGGGTTTAGCCCGCGGCTTCTTTCGCGTTGATGTAAGTTTGAATAATCCCGCGAGAACAGTACTAAAGGTATGTCCTTTTCTGTATTTGAAGTTGCAATAAAAAAAAAAAACTTAAGAAAATTACTAATTACAAGAATTAATACATCCAGATCAACACCCATTCAGAGAAATATGAATAGATAATAATGATTTTGTATTATAAACCCCATATTAATCATAATATGCAACATATATTATCGTTATTTTTTTATTTGTTTGTACATATGAGGCATATAGAATCAAAGACAGCTAAGTGCCACAAGTTCTAAAAATGAACTGAGTATGGAGCCATCTAGTCTTATTGGTTGCAAATCACCATTTAATTCCTACACGAAATAAAATACAGCCTTTTAATTTTCGTTTTTGAATATAAGTAAACTCCAACTCTGAGAATAGATAAACATTTTTTTCGTTTCCAGCAAATTTGGCACTTAGCTGTTTATTTACTTATTTTATATGCCTCATATAATGAATGTGACACTGGTTGTACAGGTCAACGACACGCGGTCCATTGAAATGAGCATGCAAGCTTCTCATATCACAGGAAAGAGACACGCTCTTGAAATGAACCCACAACATTCAGTAGCAGCATGCTTCCTTGAACACATTGTTGTAATTTTCTAACGGCCGTGTCAAGTTATAAACGACAAACCATCACCTTTGTTTATTACAGTGCATCCCAAAAAAAAGCCCACGTCACACGGTGTTCCGACGTGGTCACCCATCCAAGTACTGACTGCGCCCGACGTTGCTTAACTTCAATGATTCGGTCATCCGGTGTTTTCAACACTGTACCCGACACAGTGTTTTCACCCACCACTTTTTGTCACGCAAAAAGGATGGCGATCAGAATTTTTAAACCACAAATAAAAAGTATGAACTGATATATCCGTTACTAAATACCAAGACATTTTACATGCACGTTCGCAGAGATAAATGAAAGGACTTTCATGCCGAAAAATTTAACGGTCCCGAGCGATCAAAACCGCGAACACAAACTAGTTAAAATACATGCATATATTATGATTTCAAAATATATTAATAATTCTCTATGATCTCGATTATATGTATTCTCATTGATTTTTATGTATATACGAAATCTTATCACAACAAGAGATAACGTTAACATAGTATATCCTTGACCTATCATAGTGTTTGTTACACGTGATTTTATCAGAGTAAAAAACATCACACAAATTCCGCCAAACGCTTTGATTAAATCTCCTATGAGTATGAGTCACGTATTTTAGAACTAAAAACGGCATTACCCACAGTCCCCGCCAAACTTCTCGATCGTTCTGAATATAGTTGTGCAGAACACAAATTTAGGTATAATATAACATCGACACAACTTGAGGATTAATTAAATAACTATATTAAATCTCTATAATAATATTTTAATATTGTTTGTATTATTACTTTTGACTATATTACGCGCAAGCCAGAACTGACGGCTATGTACAGAGCGGCCAAAAAGATTTTTTTTTTTTTTTTTTTTTTTCGGCAAAAAAATTTTTTTTTTTTTTTTTTTTTTTTTTTTTTCTCGAACTGACTACGCTATTGACCTGGCAAGGTCTTTACAGCTTCACCGGACTACTAAGGCGAGCGCTTAAGGCACTCAGCCGATTTTTGTTTTTGGCAACCAGCTCAAGGGTGCACGGCACACCTCGGCTTGGCTGTTGCCTGTTCATGCAATTCGCGACCTATCAAAGCTAAACCTAAGTTAGAGCTAAACTATTCATACAAATAAGAGTTGTTGAAACATATATGTGTACCAGGCATACATATCTCAACAACTCCTATGTGTATTTTATATCGGAAAAGATTCTAAACTATTACAGTTCGATACGGGAAAAAAAAGAAAAACCCATCCACTTTATGTGTAAGCGTGTGAGCGTGCACGTGTGTGGAGGTGATGTGTGTAGTGTTGTAGCAGTGATGTACGGGTGTGTCACTGTATCGCGCGAGCAGCGTACTAAAGGGCTCCCTGCCGAGGGATCGAACCTAGGCTTGAGCCGCTGCCGAGGGGGGCCTAGTCTGGTGTGCGGGAGCGAAGTTTACCCCCAGACCACGACGGCGTGATCTGTGGTTACGCGGGCGTGGGCGTGAACACGCTCTGTTTTGAGAGACAGGCTGGTACTGATCGTTCGCTGCCGTTATATTGTCGGGAGGATCGGTAAAAATGTGTCGCGGTCGTCTTTTATAACGCGGTACGTCCGGTACGGTTTCGTAATTTGCGGCGGATACCACTAACGGGCTAGGATGATTCGCGGCTTTATCAAAGTATCTGGTGGTGAGTGATTTTACATACGCCCAGATAGAAGGCATCTCCAGGTCCCTGTGGAGATCCTCATTCCGGACGTATCGCGGAGCCCCGGTGGCTTTACGAAGGAACCGGTTCTGAATACGTTGTAATGTTAAAAAGTTCGCTTTGGACATATGTGCGAAAACGGGTGCACTATATGTCAAAATCGGACGAATACAAGTCTTGTAAAGCGTAAGCTTGTGTCTTAAGGACAGCTTATTTTTGTGACAAATCAACGGGTGTAACCGACCCAAGACCATAGCGGCCCTATCTCTGACTATCTTTGTGTGTTGGTTAAACGTGAGGCGTCTATCCAACGTGACTCCGAGGTATTTAACCTGATCGGCCCAAGGAATCACTGACCCATACAGTTTGATCGGACGGATCTTACGTTCATATTTATTAGAAATCGGGTCGAAAATTATCGCGGCGCTTTTACACGGATTGACTCCTATACGCCATCGGAGAAACCACTCACCGAGTGTCCTAACGGCTTTTCCGATGCGTACCCTGACTCGCTTCAGATGCCATCCAGAAGCGTAGAGAACTGTATCGTCAGCATAGCAACCTATCTCCACCCCCCGGAGTTGAGGTAGGTCACTGACGAACAGATTAAAGAGCGTGGGTGCCAGAATGGACCCTTGGGGCACACCTGAGCGTATCGGATGGGACGAAGACAGTTCTCCTTCCACTCTGTAGCGGAAGGACCTATCGGAGAGATACTCGCGTATTATATGCACTAATCTATCTGGAATGCGGAAAAGTATTAACTTGTGGACGAGCCCTGAGTGCCAGACCTTGTCGAAGGCCTTGGCGACATCGAAGAAGACTGCTATTGAGCGTTTCGGTTTAGGATTCGCTGGGCACAGATTAGGATCCGGATCCTCATTAAATTTGGAATAAATGTACTCCGTGAGGCGGTGTATCTGATTTGTGCAGGAGTGTTCGGCACGAAATCCGAACTGCTCAGGTGGCAACAGATCTAACTCTGATATGGAGGCCTGTAGGCGGTTCAGAAGGAGCCGCTCGTACAGTTTTCCTAACGTATCTAATAGACTAATAGGGCGGTAGCTCTCGGGAAGAGTAGCCTTCTTGCCGGGCTTGTGAATTCCTATCACTACGGCCTTTTTCCAGACGGCTGGAAAATGACCCTGGGACATGGCCGCATTGAAGATGCAGACCAGTAGAGCTATGATACGATCAGGAAGGAGCTTGAGAACCTCGTTCCTGATCCCATCGGGACCTGGGGACTTCCTAAGTTTTAGACGCTTGATGGCATCCGAAACCTCTTCGAACGTGATGGGTGTTAGGGTATCCGCCGGTGGAGACGCGAGCGCGAGCTCTACCGATGACTCGATCGATCTAATATGTGAGGTGTTCGTATTAGCTGTATTCGGAGAGCATTGCTTCTCCAGACTCGCGGCAAGTGACTCCGCCTTGTCTAGACTGACGAACGCGGGAGGCGATCCGGGGCCTCTATCGAGAGGGGGCATATGGACCGTTTCGTCTGACTTAACAGACCTAACTAATTGCCAGAACGCCAGGTGGGACGGTTGGATTTTTTCCAAAAACCGATTCCACCTTTCATCGCGGATTTCAAGGATACGGGCCTTGACTAGTTTCCGTAAGGATCGCAATCGGTCGCGGTTTTCTCTAGACGGGTAAGTGTCGTGAGCTCGAGTCGCGGCGTTCTTTTCCGTGATCAACGCCTTCACGTCGACAGGGAGTATAAAGCGGCGATCGTTCACCGCTTGCACCTCTCTCGAGGTCTCCCTGACGGCGTTCTGAAGGAAGTTGACCAGGGAATCGATGGCCAAATCCGCGTCAGCTTTAGACACCAACACGTCCGGAATTCTGTTTAAAATTTCGGAATCCAAGTTATCTTTAATGAATTTAACTAACTGCTTATAATCGGCCACCCTTACCGTCGGAGGGGTGGTGTCGTCTGGACTGCCTAACTGCATTATAACCGGTCGGTGATCGGAGTCAAGTTCGTGTACAACTTGTATGAGTTGAAGTGTGTAGATGTCATTTATATTAACAATGCAATTTAATACTTATTTTATCAACATCTTATTAGTCTTTTCTCACATAAGTAGCGTCGGCAACATGTTTTCTCTTCCACTCTCGTCTGTCAGATGTCATCGCAGTATTCACACCTTGTATACGTACTTAGTCTGGCCATAAATACTGTTACAATTAAAAATAAACAAAATATTACATTTGAATTTGGAATCTGTCATTTTTATATGATTATTCATTAAAATCTCTCATTTTGGCGCCAATACATTGTACAATATTTTGCGATATTAAAATGGAGTGGGGTAATAAAGAGAACCGAATCGCTGTGATTGCATTACACAAAGTAGGTATAGAGCCAAATGCAATATTTAAAACTCTCCATACGCTTGGTATTAGTAAAATGTTTGTGTACCGTGATATTAATAGGTACAATGAGCCCTCCTCTGTTTGTGACAGAAAAAGATCTGGTCGTCCACGTAGTGTTCGTAAGAAAAAGGTGGTCAAAGCAGTAAGGGAAAGAATTCGAAGAAATCCTGTCCGAAAACAAAAGATTTTATCTCGGGAGATGAAGATAGCACCTAGAACCA
>MU159008.1:244207-275333 GCA_015888305.1 Antheraea pernyi
TGCGTGCTTCTATTGATAACTGGCCTCAACGTTTAAAGGACTGTATTGCAGCCAATGGAGACCGCTTCGAATAAGCTTTTTATATTTTAAATTGTTTTATAATTATTTATTAATAAAGTAACACACTGTAAAAGTAATAAATGTCATTTGCAATATATATTTTTTTTTTCGTTTCAATATTTATGGCAAGACTAGGTATATCATATCTTCGGTCTTTATCTACTCCTATATCCGTCCACCTTCATACTTTTCTGGTTACACGTCTTAAATCTCATCATGAAACTCTAAACTTCTCTGTCACTGATGCTATTTTCAAACCTCCCCTAATATTCTCATGCCTATTATTATCCATTCTGGTTACACCATACATACATCTTAAAATTGGTAACAAATTTCTATGAAAAAATAGTCTATCCATCTATATAAAATTAAAATGCAATGCTCCCTCGGCGTGGAGCCCTTGAGTACGTTGCTGGCGCGATACAGTGACACAAAATCTTACATCACTGCAACAACATTACACATATCACCTCCACACACGTGCACGCATACACGCTTACAAACGCAGGTGGAAGGGTTTTATTTTTTCCCCTTATCAAACTGAAATAGTTTAGAATATTATCCGATACGAAATATATATAAGGGTTGTTGAGGTATGTATGCTTGGTACACATATATGTTTCAACAACTCATATATGTATGAATAGTTAGCTTAGCTTACATAGGTCGCGAATTGCATGTATCAGGCAACAGCCAAAGCCGAGGTGTGCCGCGCACCCTTGAGCTAGTCGTCAAAATAAAATCGGCTGAGTGCCTTAAGCGCTCGCCTTAGTAGTCCGGTGAAGCTGTTAAGACCTTGCTTGGCAAATAGCGTAGTCAGATCGAAAAAAAAAAAAAAATGCAATACATTTGAGGCGCAAACACATCAAAATTACTGAACGTATCGGCATAGGACTATGATAATTCGAAACAGTACATTTCGTCGATGATTCTGAGCTATTAATTTTTTTTGATTCGATTGACACTTTTTTTTGTACACCCAACAAAGCAGGCGACATTCAGCTAGTAATTTACTAATATAAATGCACAATAACGTTAATGTCACCTGCTGTGGAACAGAATTTCTGAATACATGACCGGTTTCCAATCATTTAAACAATGGAAATCCATAACGAAAATTTGAAATATTACTTACTACTTTTAGGTTATTTCTATTTTATGAAAATCGTGTAATATCAATACACGGGTATTAATTGAATACTCAAGGACTGCAAAAAGTTTGTACTCGTGCATATAACAATTGGGACCCTATTAGCAGAGCGAGTAAGCGACCCGACGACGGTCGTCGGTCGAGGGTGCTTTATCACCGCCGGCATCCGGTCCCTCTGTGTCACTCACACTTTAGCACAGATTTATAAACCTAAAATGCTAATATCCTGTTAATATACTTACAAACAAGGTATATATACATTCTATATTCCAATAGATTTGATGAAAATACATTAGGCTTTGCGGGAACCTAACCTAACCAAGATATAATAGTTTATCTGTTAAAGTCAAAAACTATAACCCAAAATTTACTCGAAATAACGGATACCAGTAATTGATTTAATTCCAGTATTACTGATGTCACTCTTCAAAAATGAAATAAAGTGCGAATAACTTTAACGTTGTCATTAAAAAAAAGTTAAATACGTATTGAATAATTGCTTTAAAAAGGTTTGGGTACTTCGTATTAAATGCACTGCGCTCGCCGAACATTTAACATCTTGCTCTTTTATCTCGCTTTGATCAGGTTAGGTTGGACGTGCGAAAAAGGATAACGCGAACTTGCCACAGCAGCGGTCGGCGAGCGTGGTGCATTTAATACGAAAGTATCCAAACTTATTTAAAGCAAGTATTCAATGCGTATTTTTGTAGGTGCTAGAGCAACGCTGAAGCTATTATTATTTTCAGCATGAATAGGTCGGCGCGCCCGGGGTAGTACCCTCTCATAGGAAACTGACGTAAAGTAACAGTGCTTGCATTGTTGCGTTTCGTTAGGTCAGTGAGAGCCGGAGGCCCAACTTTTTTTTTTTATAGTAGCACGGCAAAATGACTGCACTGTGCCTGATGGTAAGCACAGCACAATCCAAAAACAATGGCGACCACCGAGTGACACACTGTCCATCGCCGGTCGCCGCTGTCATGCCGGCCTGCAAAAAGCTGGATATGCACAGGCTGATCCCGAAACGCGACCCGCAGAAGCGAATCACTATGACGGGCTTTTTCACCATATAGATGCCACCACATGCATGCATTCGCCACCTCCCCTCCCCTCCCCCAAACACAGGCTAGCAACGCACTTTCGAGTTCCCTGATAATGTTAGTGTCACTTAACATCAGGTGACCCACCTGTTCGTTTGCCTGCTATGACATAAAAAACATGTATTTTACTTTTTTTAATAACACGGTTGATGTCCATGCACTATTTTAAGCAAACAATAAGTATGTGTGCTCACGAAAGGAGGACAATAGGTACAATATTGATAATATTGGCTATACAATATTTTTCTCTAAAAATATAATTAATACGGGCTTTGTATTTCATTGTTCATGCGACGTCAATTAATCATCTATATACCTATGTCCATATAATGACAATACAGTATACTATGTGAATAGGTATATAACTTACAATCATCTGATGCGTAATTTTTTGAATTTTTTTTTATTTCAATGACACTTTGTCATTTTGGTTAATGCCCAGCGTATCAGGGGGCGGGGCGGGGGGGATAAGCTAGTATTTTTATAACACAATGACAATTTGTCATTGTTATATACACAATGTCACAAAAAGCCCGCAACTTTGCTCGAATCAATTAGCTATACCTACGTAACAGTTTTTTTTTCTGAATTAAACTATCCTTTTTTATAGCTCTGACGTGTATGGAATATTTGATAATGATGAATATTTACAGCGTGAAAGTGTAACAAACAAAGAAACAAACAAACTTACATTCGCATATATATTAGTTAGGATGAATTTCAAATTCAGAATTTCGATGATTTCCTTCTTGATATGAAACTTCTTATGGGAGGGTTTTGAAATTCTGATCCACAACCTTTTTGTGTGACGAAAAGTGGTCCCCACCACTTAAACGCTGTGTCGGGTAGTGTTGAGAACACCGGTTTCGGATGAATAGAGAAGACAATCAACGTCAGGCGGGGTCAATACTTGGATGGGTGACCGCCTGAGAAAACCGAGTGACGATGATTTTTGTTGCGTTTTGTAATTAAAATGTTTCCATGCAATACAAAAGTTTCACTTCTATCGTGTGTCCTTATGACACTCCTGTTTTTGTTTTTTTTTGTATAGACATATTAGGAAGTTGTAAACACTTGTCACTTTGTATTTAGAATACGTTACCCTCAGCTTGTAAATAAATGAAAATAATTATTAATTACTGAGGCTTGTACAACTAATTTCATCTACTATCCACATAATTCTAAAATGGTAAGATGACTCAGGGAAAATATAGTCATATATATTCTTACAAACCTATTGCACATACTTCGTTATATCTATACATATAATAAGAGTGAAAATGTAACGTGTCTTTGTGGATTTTTATAAAAAAAAACGTTCACATAAATGTTTCATAAGAAAAATGCACGTGTGTAGGATAAAATAATAAAATACATTTCAATCAATTTTAGAAATGTCTGTCTCCATGTTTGTATGTACACGCATCACTGCTAAAATACTGCGTTCACGATAAAACCTCTTCAAGAATAACATAAAACATATATTTGAGTAACATTTAGTCTTTGTTTCATTAAAATCGGTCGACTCCATTAAAAGTTATTGTAATTTTAATGACGACGCGACTTAAGTACGCGAGAAAAGTATATAAGTAAATGGGTTTAATACCTTAAGGCGACTTTGTTAATCGCTATTTTTCAGATATAAGGTACCACGCATACGAAGTCGCGGGCATAGTTAGTAGAAAATAATACATGCATGCATCCACGCGCGCGCTTTACGAATACTTTTCACTTTCCTTACGAGCACTACGTTTGTAATATGTGTTAACGTCTACGTCCGGTACCGTGACACACCCGAGAGGCGAGACTACAACGCCACCCGGGGAACCACTATTGACCTGCGATACCGCGCTATTGACTCTATCGGGGTGTTACTACTGACCTCGAACGCTATTGGTGGAAGTTATCGGCTGTTCATTATTCATTCCGGTGTGAGACTACATTGGTGATATATAAAGGGCAAGATGTCGCTGATCTGGGCGCACTCCTATGTGGAAGTTATTGTAAGGCGAAGCTCTGGCCAAATAAATAGTGAAAGTATCTAATGTGTTTGGCAATCCTGACTGCATCGACCCTATACGTGATTAGTGTAACATATGATTCATGGTAACTAACAGTCAACATTGTTTGGTGTCGCCTTCTATTCACAGATATCACAGATTTTAAATTTGAATAGTTCGGTCAAAGATGCACACACACACACATACATGCTCATTATAATTACACACACACTCATTATAATACTGATAGTGTTAGTCAGGTTATTCAATTTGATTAAATTCTTGCAGTCAACTGTAATATTAAAGATATGTTTATTGTAATTGAATATTTACAAACAACTTTAAAAAACAATGATTTTTGAATATGTATAGATAATTGAGAAAAGATTTAAAATGAATATGTTAATTCTGTGAATATATTCTTGACCATGTATTTCTTGAGTCATGGTTATTTATGTTTTAATTATTATATGTGAAGTTATACTCAATCCAAAATAATTTAAACATCTTATTTTCATGTAAACTTGTACCCATTATGTCAATAATGACATGTTTAAATCTTATAGTGCGTCACATCCTGCCTATACGGGACCCAGTGCAAAACCATAGGCCTCTTCCCGAAGGAAGGTATGGACATATATATGACTTTCCCACGTTCACTGATACTAGAAGAACATTTCTCAGATTTAAGTCGCCTTGCGATGTTTACCTTCATCCGATAATGTTACCAATCTAAATTAGTAAATGTACGCGAATTCTGAAAAATTCGTTAGTGCATGCCGGGATGCAAATCTCCGAACATCTAAATTACATTCCAGCGGTGAAACCTACTTTGGTTAATAATAAATTTAATAAATTAAATCAATTTGGTTATAATAAATATTTAAATAAATCAGAATATCTGAGTTATATTCGAACATATTTATAAATGTGGTCTAGTGGAAGTCGTGGTGGACTAGTGGTTTGACCGGTGGAATATGATTTCGATGTCCGCAGGTTCGAACCCCGGCATGAACCGACGAATTTTTCGGAATTTGCGTACATTTATTACGTAGTAACTGTGGATTTCTTCTTCTCAGAGTTTGAAATCACCAATACGTCGTTGGCTGGCGTGGTGATTATGCCCTTTATACCTACCTTCGGGAAGAGGCATATGATCCTGCAGTGGGTCTCTTACAGGCTGATGATGATGATGTATAAAGATTAGACACACATCAAATTGAGAACTTGTACCTTTTTTAATGTTGATACAGCATAATTCAAAAATCATGTTATTACCTCGCATATCGACACTAGACTCTATGGATAATGTACGGTTTAAAAAAAATAGAAACACGATTGGAAGGTCTCCCGTAGGTAGATAATACAAAATAATTCCATAGTTTTCCTACAATTCGATTACACAACCATATGACCAAGTACCTAAATTAGAGTTACCAGGACTCCGGTTTTCCCAGGACTTGTCCTGTTTTTGGTGATGGGCAGTGTCAAAAAGACGTTCTGGTTTTTAAAAGTCCTGTTAAGACCTTCTATTAACCATTTGCACTCGAGGGCTCCGGAGCGGAGCCATTTAAAATGTTGGTGACCGTCATTTGTCAGTGCAAAGGGTTGAAATACACACGTCGCCACTGTTTCCACAACATTACGCTTTATTGATCGGTCCCGCAGCTCTTCATAATACTTGTGTTTCATTTACTTTAATTATATATTATTAAATAACACATGTATACAGCGTCCTGTTTTAAACAGAAATGTCTAGTACATCTAGTAGTCTAGTATTTCTAGTTTAAAAGACTGTTTTCCAAAATTTCGTGATGGCAACCCCAATCTAAATATACCTCGCCGCAAGTAAACAACCACAGCTGCGTGGAAAACGTTGCATCCGTAATCCAGTGGCGCGTCAATGTTAAAAAACTACTTAAAACTAGTAATGAACTACGAGAAAACTATTTTAATGGATGGTTTTATTATCTACGTAAAACCACAGACAACAAATATCATCGTAGTCCGGTGAAGCTGTTAAGACCTTGCTAGGTCAATAGCATAGTCAGTACAAAAAAATTAAAATCAAAACTATGTGTTTAAATTTCGAAAGTCGTATGTCCACATCCATGGTAAATTGTATATATTGAATACTGTGTATTAGTTTTAATCTGTATTCTTTGTATCTAAACAGGTTTATAAGCTAAATTCCTAATATCACAGCACTGCAGTAACAAACAGTGACTGACATGAATAGAAATCTTCTGCTGTTGTTGAATATTAAAAGTACCATGACTCATAATATATAATAACATCTCTATTAAAATAACAATTATTTTACATATAACTACTATTTATATCTTAAAATATTTATATTAAGAGCTGGAAGAAAGTTTTACAACAACTGCCTTATAATTATGTACACTAAAAATAAATAGAGTGGTCCTGCAAAACTTCAGTGTACCTCATTCAAGGGAGTCAATGAGATCTCATGTTTTTCCTTCAGAAGATTTATAATATATACATTATCCTAATTAATATTATAAAAGTGAAAGCGAGTTTGTTTGTGTGTTACACCTTCACACCTTAACTACACTACAAATCATTATGAATTTTTGTACAAATTGTCAGAGGTACAGAAAAGGATATAGCGTACCTTTAATCTATAAAAAATGTAACATTCCCAAAAACAAATAAAATCTTTATTAAAGTGAGTAAAGCGGAGAGTAAAAGCAAGTTATGCATTCAGTATTGGTAATTTGTATCAATTACTGTGTGCCCAGTATTCCCATAAAACAGTTGTCGGTCAACTTGTCATAAAAAAAAAACAAATATATAAAATACACATTTTAAATTAAGTATCTTTATTATCAAGATCATGTCTGAAGTTTATAGAATCATTTATTTATGTTTATATCATAGGATGCAAAGGTACAGGTGGGTCACCTGATGTTAAGTGATCACCACCGTCCATAGAGAGTCGCAAGCAGCCAGTGTTTGGGGGAGTGGAGAGAGGGGGAAAGGTAAGTGGGCCTCCAGCGCTCTC
This sequence comes from Antheraea pernyi, assembly GCA_015888305.1. Lineage (NCBI taxonomy): Eukaryota > Metazoa > Arthropoda > Insecta > Lepidoptera > Saturniidae > Antheraea > Antheraea pernyi. The sequence continues at coordinate 251,543 of MU159008.1, forward strand.
ACTGACCGAACAAAATGCAACAATGCAAGCACTGTTATTTCACATCGGTTTTCTATGAGACAGTGGCACTACCCTGGGCGAGCCGACCCATTCATGCTGAAACCAGTAAGCTTCTGAGTGGCTCTACTACCTACAATAACATTAATCAAATTCAATAGCATATGGTAGTAATTTCAAAATAGGTCTACAATCTTGCTGTTCGATTTTTATGAATGACACACAGTTTACCGTTCTTAGAACAGAAAACATTATTATTTTATGACTGTAAAAGGTCACAAACATCTATATACAGTTAAATGAAAATATGACTTCGTAAATTAAAATTCTATTGTACATTTTTTTAAACCTATAATTGCCATGATTAGATACTTCGAAAAAACATAAAGAGCCTTAATTCAAAACTACATTTATCTAAAAGGCTATCTTAAGATATGTAATTTTTTGTATTTATAATGCTATAAAAGGAACAAGTTTGTTCAGAGAAAGATAATAATTATTAAAACATATGAGATTTAAACAAAGAGGTTGAAGTCACAAATGTAAAAAACAGGATATTCTGTGGCACAGATGAATAAACAAATATTGTGCCAGTGATTTAAATCTTTGTAATCTTTGAGTAATACTATAATTATATGTATGTATATATTCATACATAGTACATTCATACATACATATATATATATATATATATATAATTATAAATATATACATATAGATAAGTTATTTTATGCATTGAAATTGTTTGTTTAAAACTTCATTAACAAAGAGAAGATAAAAGGAATAGAATACATTTAGAACAACCTAAGAATTCGAGAAGACCCACAAAAACTAAGCGGAAATAGGAGGGGCCATCTGTAACAACCAGTACCGCTTTAAATTCCGGCCCTAATAGAGTTAGATAGGTAGATAAAAACCAGTGATTTTGAAAGTGATAAAATCTCGGTCATTCACACATATATTATCTCGATCTGTTAGCCTCTACGAAAGTGATAAGAAGAAAACTGTTAATACATTTTTTTATAATTAACAAACACGCATTTCTTCATGAAGAAATATAAACAAACACTGATGACATGGTAAACGACGCAAGTTTTGACCCAAATACAAATAAGCTAAACGCAATATGTTACAGTGAAATTCAAATAAACTTTGCAGAATTAAATGAAACGTTTTAAAAACAGAAAAAATATAACTTTACATATAAAAAAACACTGACAAATTTATAATTTCACTAACCTGCTCTTGCTCGGGTGACAGAGCCACCGCCATCTTTACACCTCCACAGATAATACTGACAGCTATTTACTACAATGTTGCTAACGAAACTACAACAAATGTCGCTTGATTTAATTTTTTTAAAGTGATAATACTCAAATAACGAATACTTACTAACAGTAGTATGTAACAAGAAAACACAAAAAAATGTTGAACAGCCAAACATAGGATAAAGGTAGTGTTGTAATCCTGAAATTGATGTTCAAGGTTATGATCAACATTTTCTTTATGTTTTAAAAAAGACCTTTATGTTTCTTACCTTATTCTTTATGTTTACACTTCCTCTTTATGTTTTTTGGACCTAATATAGACAAGGCAAACACAATTCATAGGCATTTTTTATCAATCTTCTAAACCCAAGACAATTGGACATTTTATTTCAGAAACATTTTTCCATTTCTTACTTTGTTCTTAGATACTTTTTTATTACTACCAAACACAGGTGAATTCTATCATTCTTGGTCTGTACTTACACTAAGCTAAGGGCAAGTATAATCCTCGCCAAACTCTTTGAGCAATCTGAATATAATTGTGCAGAATACAAATTTAGTTATGAATATGTTGGAACCTTGGCATCATCAAATAGGGAGCTCGATCGGGCACTCTATTGTAGGTGCTTAGGCATTTTCCGTCGGGGTCACCAAATGTAGAAGCCTCGGACTCACTACTGTAGGAGTTTAGACTTACTTGGACAGCGTAACAATAAGACTCGGAGTACGTAAAATAGATTGTTTATTTCTAACTCCATATATGATATTTATACACACAAGCGATCGTTCAATTTTTTGATTGACATATTTTATTCTATTTACAATATATTCAAACGTTTCGGCCAGTCTGCCAAAAAGGATGACATACTATATAGCTACAAATACATATTATATTATATGTAAAACATTGAACAACTTTAGGATAAATAAATGGAAGTTTTAAATTCTTACAATAATATTTTAACTATGTTTTGTATTAATCTCTTAACTACGTGTAAGCCCAAACTTACGGCTACATCCAGATCGGTCAAAAAGATTAACTAGGACTGTACTTTACATGATATAATAGAAATAATAGTAGATACATTATCATTATAAATAAAAATAATACGAAAGTGGCTTCGTTAACAGTAGTATTATACAAGTATAGTTCTTTAGCAATACATAGCAGTCCGACTACAACATAGCCTGTGAAAGGCTATTGCAAAGTTGACTCCCTATGTGAATCGCTGTAAATGTTTAATATCTTAAGGAATAATAATATTTAACAGTATTTTCTGTAAGGCGTTTGGCAACACTGATTTGATATGACATCTGACAATTTATTATATGAAATTAGGGTTATTATTACAGAATAGATACACACATACTAAAACAAGTTTATACGAGATATAAACGAAACATGTCCACTCGTTGGTGAGTCAAACCAATCATTAAATTTATTGTAATGAAAATAATAATAATTAGAAATAATTTAATCATTCTTGCAGGTACCCTATATACCAAAGAGGTAATCCACAGTTGAGGGTATTTCTTCCAAATTTTTGGATGAAACTCGTACGACCTCATCCACGACAATTGCCAAATATAGTCCACTTTCAGTGTTCAATGGAAATGACCAAACACGATATCAAAAATTATTTAGAAAAGATTTACCATGTCCCTGTAATTGATGTGAGGACAAAAATAAGCATGGGTAAATTTCGTAAAGATATTGGCAAAGGCTATATAGTGAAAGACGACGATGTAAAATGTGCCTTTATCACTTTGGTAATATATTATAGTAAACTATGTATTAAACATTTGTCTATATTGCTTCCTAATTTATACAATAGAAGCTAATAACACTTTATGTTCCTAAACTTACTGTACTTTAATGTACCCATAATGTATCAGTCAGTGATACTGTGCCCATGTAAACAATACTCCCTTTATTCCATCCTTATTGACATTAAAAATGTGAATGTTTGTTTGTTTGTTACACTTCGACATCTTAACTACTGAATACCCCTCATGTCTTATGAACATAGGATACCTATCATTCTTAGGAAATGTTTTCTTCCCATGGGCTAAATTAAATCTGTATTAACATGAGTGAAACTACAAGCAAAAGGTAATTTACAATGAAAACGAATCACTATTATTGATGTTCAAACAAATTTGAACACAATATGAACTATTATCAGCATATAGTGTTTTTATTTAAACAGGCACAATCTATATATTTTGGATACTGTTGTATTCAATTTGAAATAAACTCCAACATATTTAGAGCCATCATAATTAATGTTGGTACATATAAGTTTCTTACGGAGGACATCATTATACTTGTTACTATATACTATACACCGCTATAGGGCACTAGTCTGTATTTAATTGTTATTAACTTACATAAATATTAGCTTTTGCTTATGTTAATGTAGATTTCATTTATTCTTTGAGAACAGTACATTTTTCAGAATAAAAGTACCCGATGTACTTCTCTGTACACCTGACAATGTGTATTCTAAATTATATTATAATTGGTTGAGTAGTTAAAGTTGAAAGCGTACAAACAAACAATCTCACTTTTATAGCTATACTAATATTATGAAGCTGAACATTTTGTTTGCTTGAACATTCTAATCTCAGGAACTACTGGTACTATTTAATAAATTCTTTCAGTGTTAGGAGCTCATTTATCAAGGAAGGCTATAGGATATATCATCATCCTAAGACCAATAGGAGCAGAGTACCAATAATGTTTCAAAATCGGGCTTAACATACATATTATCTAAAAATATTTTCACCTTCTATATAAATGAAGTTGCAGGTTAGCATTAGCCCAAAGTAACTATTCCATACAGACAAAGTCACAGGCAGAATCTAGTTTATAATAATACTAAGGGGATAAGGATTATATTTGTTATATTTATTTATATTCCCTTTTTCAGCCAAAAACAATGAAATTTGAATTTCCTAACATATTAGACAGCAAAAGAGATGAGGAGGAAGAACAAGCGAAATCATTAGATGAAGCTAAAAATAGCTATAAAAAATATATTAACAGAAACAAAGACAGACCTGATATTCCTAGCTGGTTCTCCATATGAGGATATTAATTAGTTTTAGTTATGTTATAGCATCATTAATGTAAATCGAACAATTACAAATATAGATTTATTTCACAAAATCTTTTTATTTAACATAAATGTTTGAAGAATTGTTTCCACTGTCCATATGTACAAGTTTCCCTATTTTAGTCTCCAATTATCCTAATCTACTGTTTACACTAATTATATTTGATAAATTCCTACACATTCTTTATTTCTACCACCCCGATGTGAATTAAAAATCTCGTATTGTTGGGTACTTTATCAATAAAACAATCATTCCAAATCAGAATTTTAATTAGTAATTAAACATTTACAAAGAATAACTTCTCTCTAGACTTTGATAACATTTACTTATTTAAGTTAAATTAACAATAAACAGTAGACAAACACGAACAGTTTAATTGAAAGGTTTCAGAAACCACAACTTTTATTGAAATATTAAAAAGATCTTAAATAAAGAGTTATACTAAACTAACAGCCACACAATTCACCATGGTACTAGTTAGATCTATCTTAATATCACCCATAATTATTGAGATGTAATTTACCTGCCATTATTTACAACGATCATAGACTTTTATCAGTATAACATCACTTAGCTTATAAAAATAGAGGTAATCAAAAATTAAGAATTCTTGGAGTACTCATCCAAGAAGACAGATGAATGGCAACGTGGGCACTCTGTCAGATCCAACAGGAATGTTACCTGTGGAGGATAATTTGTAATTACATGTTTTATATAATTGTGCATATATAAAAAAGTCTATTTAATATATAATTATTCATATTTCTATTGATATATTTAAGTGTAGGTACACAAACAATATACCATGCTAATCTACCCTGCAGCAATCATAAAGCGCATGTGGTAAATATAGGGAAGAATACTCACTCTAGGATGCTGCGGACACTTAAGCCTAATCCGTCCATTGCAGTAGTACCCACACGAACGACAGAATACAATAGTTTTAGAACGGTCGCAGGAGCAATTTTGTTTGTAAGCATCAAGAATCTCCGGGATTCCGCGGCCTACACGATTAGATAATTTATTTATTTTTCCCGCAGCCGCTTCTACCACCGGTGTACGTTTTTCCATATTAATTGATTAATATGTAAATGATAAATATCCTTCGTACAATATGGTGCTACCAATCACTATCGGAACTTTTACTATTTCAACTGTCAAAACATTTTCAAAAGTATCAAAATTGGCGGGTAGGTATATACAAGCCACAGACACACCAAATACATACAACCTTATTAAGCAGGAAGTAGCATATATCTTTGTTCCGTGGGTAAGTAGTTACAAAAAAAGCAGTAGAAATGTTATTACAACTTTTTCAATTGCATAGATAGATATCTTGTGTCCAGAATCTTTTTATTGTGAATGTTCTGACACAAAACTTTTAATACTAAAATACCATAATTAATACTAATACTAAAACTACCAGCTAATACATATTTATCGATGTACTAGAAATAAAATTCCTAAATTTTCTTAAGAACAGCTGCTAAATTAATTAACATCCTTGGAGTTGAAAACCCACCGAGTAGACACTCTTCTCTTTCTTTCGTGTGATAACTTAATAACGGGAGAAAAAAAAATCTTCTTCATCGTTTAGATCTTTTGACCATTAAATGCGCTCTGCGATATCAATCTGTATGTATGTGTATGTCAATTTGACATATATTGTTATCACTATCAATCTGTCTTTTGCATACCCATCTACAACACACAAAATGTTTATCATATGACACTTTTCCATAACAATCCAAGCATCATTTTCTACAAATGCCACTAGAAGCTTTTCCTTTCATTTTCCTTTATCAGGACTATTCAAAGTTTCTTGAAGAATGGTCGGATTGCTGACCGAGTCACTCGATAGTGAACCATGTCGAAGGTAAAAACCAAAACGATGTGGTGGTCATCTTATTCTCTTTATAGTTTCAGGCACAGTCTTCTCTTCCAAATTCTGTAATATAGTATCAAAATCAATCTGTTACTGAAGATGCACCTGTGTATCTTCTACAAGCATGTAATAACTTGTAGCGTGCTGGCCATATATTGTCTTTGGCCTTTTTGGAATATTAACGACATATTCTATGACAGACGGATATAAATTTTTCCTCAACATACAAGTCTATAATTAAAAGTCTCGATTCGATTGCAAAATCAGTGTTTAATTTATTACACATACATATTGTATTGAACATGCCCCAAAAACTCTTTGACTACAAAATTTCCGTCGAAAGTACATATTTAAATATATATATATCAGATATACACACATATACGTATACACGTATATATATCATATATACATATATAGTCTGATATATATCAGACTGTTAAAACCTCTATTATCTCGATGTAGTCAGTGAGGCTGTCATTTTATATAATAAAATGACATATATTTAAATTTGTTTAAAAAAAAATAAGCATGTCATTCTTGATATGTCTTCTGAGCTTGTTTTTACAAGATCTTTTTAATATATAAGTTCTTTCTGTATTGATATTAATATATTACTAATATTACTTTATCAATGGTTATGGGCATATAAGACGAACTTATAACGGACAAATTGTGAGTCTAAGATTTATATCTATTGAAATAAAAATAATATCTCAGTGCAAATATGACGAAAAATATAACAATTACCACTACTTCTAATGATCACATTGTTAAGTTAGAAGGTGCACACAATTATGGCACTTGGAAATTCCAAATGAAGTTGTTATTGATTGATCACGGCTTATGGGATTTTGCAAATGGGGTAATTAAAGCATCCAATGATGCTACCAAAGATCAAAAAGCATATGCTAAAATCTGTTTGAATATACAATCCGTTTGCTACCCGCACGTTAAAAATGCAAAAACAGCAGAAGAAGCATGGAATAATTTAAAAGCGGCTTATGAAAATGCTGGAATTAGTAGAAGACTTTATTTGAAAAGAAAATTATCTCAAATACAATATACAGACTACGATTGCATGGATCATTATATTGGAAATATTATTTCTGTTACTCAAGAACTAGCTGATATTGGTTGCATTATAGAAGATGAAGAATTAGCTGAATTGATGCTGATTGGGCTACCATCTCAGTTTGATTCGTTGATCATGGCAATGGAAGCCACTAGTATAAAATTGACATCTGATTTTGTCAAAGGTCAGCTGATACAAAACGAATTTAAAAAACAGTCGTTTAGTTCTGTTTTGCGGTATCTTTCGGGAACAACTGACTACGGACTGACTTTTAAAAGAGGAAGCAATAACATTGAAATTTCATCCGACGCAGATTGGGCGGGTGATAAATTGGATAGGAAATCCTATTCTGGATTGGTTAGCCGATTTGGTCACAGTGTCATCAATTGGTATAGTCATAAACAACATAATATAGCTTGTTCTAGTACAGAAGCGGAGTACTATGCTCTTGGTAGTGCTGTAAAAGAGGCAAAATTCATAAATAATTTTTTATTGGAACTCTTTCGTGGGAAACAGTCATACCAACAACAAACCATTGTAATATATAATGATAATCAAAGTACACTAAAGATGGTAGAGAATGAGAGTTTTCGTAGAACTAAGCATATAGATGTACACCATCATTTTATACAAGAATGTATTGATCTTAAAATAGTTAGCTTAAATTATAAATCCTCAACTGAATTAGAGACTGACATCTTGACAAAAGCTCTAGTTAAGGTGAAACACAACTATTTTGTAAAGTCCTTAGCTTTAATTTAATATTTCTTTTACTTTTATTTTGTACTCTTACATTAGAGTTAATGCTCGAGTAAGGGGCAGTGTTAAAACCTCTATTATCTCGATGTAGTCAGTGAGGCTGTCATTTTATATAATAAAATGACATATATTTAAATTTGTTTAAAAAATAATTATGTCATTCTTGAAATGTCTTCTGAGCTTGTTTTTACAAGATCTTTTTAATATATAAGTTCTTTCTGTATTGATATTAATATATTACTAATATTACTTTATCACAGACGTTTTTTAGCTATCCATTTTGTTATAACTTTCCTCTAACTCTATACTTCTATGTTTTATTACCTTTTGCCCTGTTATTCAAAAAAATCAAAATACTCTTTATTCAATTTAGGCCCTGAGAAGGCACTTATGAACGTCAAAGCTACCACCGGTTCGGAAAACAACCCAGTCATCGAGAAGAACTGGCAAGAAACTCGATCTGGTTTATCCTGTCGTAATACATAACATATTTTTTTTATTATTACAACATAATTCACAGACACATAAAGCCACATTCATTTGTAGTGGCTGCACAGAGAGAGGCGTCACTTCCAGACGTCGCTATCGTTCACATACTGATCCACCCTGTAATAACCTTTATGTATTAAGACCCGCTTGACATAACATTTGAACCAACTATCCGGCAAATCGGTAATGTGTTTTGGGACTTTGTTATAAAATATAACACTATTACCTAAAAAACTGTTACTGGTCTTAGTAAGCCTGAAACATGGAGTGACCAGTTTGTTATGGTTTCTGGTATTTACATTATGTCGGTCAATAGCGTAAAAAAAAAATTAGATACTGTTATGTTAACCTACCTATTCGAGAAACTGGTTAAAAAAGCCTCTATCATAACATATTATAAAACGAAGTTCTCTACCAGGTCTGTCTTGGCGATAAGCTCAATAACTGCTGAACGGATTTTCCTGCGGTTTTTACTAGTAGATAATGTGACTCATGAGGAAGGTTTAGCTATATAATTTGCAAATTTTTTTTATCAGCGCGGGACAACGCTATTAAGTAATAAAAAATATAGATCCCTTCAGATCCGACTTATCCAGGTTTCGTACTATTATTATATAGTTCATTGACTCCTAAGTGTTGTGACGTCTAATTACCCACAACATAATACTCGTAGTTATAGATATAGATGCGACCCGAGTTGGAAGTGATTGCGGGACGGTGTATGGCTTCCCGGATTCTCGGATTACCTTCCGACCGGACACCGCTCCGGGGAGAACAACCGACACAATTCTCAGTGTATTTATTTGTCCATTCGACAGGGTTGCCCTTTTGTGTAATTTATTAAACGAGCGCTCGTTCAGTTCTCGACCTTGGTCTATAGAAAAAAAGTTATTTTATCCAATTTCTTTTATTCATAAGAACTAAAGGTCGGAGTTTTTGGCGGGATCTTAGAATTTCATGACTTTATATTTTATTCTTAATCTTTTGTTTTTCAAGTGTAGTGGATCGGAAATAATACCACAGTGCATGGATTCTAACTTGCCACAAAAACTGCCTTTTTTTCACTGTCGTTCACATTCTTTCTTTCGAACGGTACACAATAATAATACATGTATATCTTATATATGTATACTTTAATATTTTAAAGTTGGAACGTTTGTTTTTTTGGTTGAACGCGCTAATATAAGGAACTACTGTACGAGTTGAAAAATTATTTCAGTGTTACATAGCTCATTTATCGAGGAAAGCTATAGACTATATATAATCACGCTGAGACCAATAGGAGCGGAGCACCATTGTGGAATGTTTTAAAATCGTTTTTTTTTTCGTGTTAGCGTAAGCCCAAAGTGACTACTCCACGCGGACGAAGTCGCGGGCTGAAACTAGTATTTATATATAAGTATCTATCACCTAAGAATAACTCACAGTAATTATTTTTATCATTTACAAATTATGAAAAAATAATGGTTTATTTTTGAGGTTATTTAGATCAATATATTGTTAATACTTATTTAATTAAATATTTTAGTTTGCTTGTGCCGTATAATGTAGATCAAAATGGTCCCTACAATTATATAATTTCAGTGTAAATATTATTAGAAGATATCGTAAATTTAAAATTATTCCTAACAAAAAAAGTTATTTGTTTAAAGATTCATATATAGCTTTTACCAAATCGGTAATGTGTTTTGGGACTTTGTTATAAAATATAACACTATTACCTAAAAAACTGTTACTGGTCTTAGTAAGCCTGAAACATGGAGTGACCAGTTTGTATCCATTTTTATGAAATACTGTTAAGGGCAGTTTTGATCTATATAACATGTACGTACGTAATGAATTTAATTGGATAAGGAATAATACTGTATCGAAAACTGTATTAAAATCCGTTGGATAGTTTAAAAGATCTAACGGATCATACAGCGGAAGCGACTTCATTTTATACCATTTAAAGATATACTAACACAATTGAAAAGTATAATTTATATATTTTTTTAAAACCTTTATAGAGTGAAACGTATTACCAAACTATTAGCAATATCATTTTTGAAAGACCAGTAGAATAATTTTAATATAAACATAAGCGATATATGCAAAAACCTTTTCTTTATTCACTCTCCGCCTCCTCCTTCTGCGAGATGACCTCCTCGAGGATTGTAGGTGGTAGAGCCATGCTGTAGCTATGGCTATTACTCACTCACTAATGTATTAAGTAAGACCATACCTTATCTACTTTTCTCTCATACGTCATTAAAAGTACAATAACTTTTGATAGAATGAACCGATTTTGATGAAATGAAGATTAAATGTTATTCGAGGATATGCTTTATGATTTAATTACTTGCTCCAAGACGCCTGTAACAATTTTTTTCACAAAAATCTAAAAACGGACACATTAGATTTACTTTCTTATTATATGCATAGATAGATTAATTTAACATTACGTATCGAGTATTAAAACAAATGGAAACCGATCTGAAGAGTAGACAAAAATAAATAATTAATTCATGTGTATTATTTGGAAGAAAACCTTTGGCTCTCTATAAATTTTAAATTGTAACGTAAATTATGCCTTAATATCGTTGAAAATGTCAAATCCCAACGAAAATACGATCGTTTTGCTTTTATACGCGCCTCGTTTACGATCTAAGAGCGAAGTGAAGTTACGACCGAATGTCGTCAAAATAAACCTAAATAAGTATTTATATAAAACTGTTCATTAGTATTTTGATTGTACTATACGTACATATTATACAGAGTGCTGTAAATAGCGTACCGATATTTATGGAGAAACTTATTATGACTTTATATATACTTATTATGGATAACATAATCTCCTTATTTGATTGAAGAAGGCGTTACTTTGCGGAAATCCATCATTATATTAGAATAGACGCTACTTTGCATTTCCGCCTGGCAGGCGTTTGCATTTCCAGGCGGAAATGCAAAGTAGCGTCTATTCTAATATAATGATGGATTTCCGCAAAGTAACGCCTTTGTCACGATGACAACATGTCAGATTGTATAAACAATTATTTAAAAAATGAATGTTATTATTCTTGTCTTTTAAAGATACTGAATAAAGGAAAGCACACAGCATTATTTTCCCTACGTCCAAGTCCACGTTTTTTATGTTTAAACTGTTACCTATTAATATTATAATATTACAGTTTTGGTCAAAGTCTGTGTTCAAAATTCTTTTTATTATATGGTTAAAAGAGGAACCCGGCATGCAATAATTAATAATGTCATTGCCTAGATTCTGTGACAACATCAACCCCATACCCTTACCTATTCCATCACTAAAAAGAAAAGTTTTTTTATCAGCCAAGACACTAGCACTCTTATGTACTTGATTATTATTACTAATAACTTTCTTTTGTATATGATCTGTGTCCAGTATAAAAGTTTGAGATGAAGAAGGCATTATTGAGGACAGAGACAGTACAGGGACTGATTCCTGTGCCACATCAATCACTGACGATTTAATGCTACACAGAGACCCAGAACTATTGAAATCACTCAACACACAATCTTTGCCGAGCGACTCAACCTCTTTCACATTCCCTGTAACTGACTCCATCAACTTATCAACTGTGTTCACATAGCTGATTTTGTAAACACTCATTTTTTGAACATAATGAACGCGGGTGATTGTTTTTTAACTTACACTTTTGACGAGATATAAATCATCTTGTGATAACCAAATCTGTGTATTTTTTTATAAATAAGAAATACTTAATTTACATAAACAATTGACTTTATTGATATAAAGTATATACCACATTTTTTGCAAATTGTTTGAGCAAACTCAGGATTGAGAGTTAGTATTTTTAATAACTAAATGGAATGTTTCAAACACGTAAGTGACATGTAATTAATCTTATCAATGCAATTACAATTGTACTAACTGTATGTTGATCTTGTATCTCCTATAACAATTACACAGGAAGTTGTTCTATTGTTTGTCATAAGTTTCCATTGAATAGTTGTAACATGCAATGTGCAAGTTATAAAGAGATGTTCTACATATACGAATACAATGTGGCAATGCCATCAAAGATGACACGTCTCCTTTATTTTATTTTCTTTGCCATATGCATCACTACGCGTTATGTTTATGGGCAAGACTCGCCTGCGAAACCGCCTTCACCACCGGAAATGGAAGTTGAAAATTATTTTGATAAATTTAATCCTATACATCGGGTGAGTTCCTAAATACATTTTTGTATAAATTATAGGTGCAAGCAAAAATATGTCCTATTTCAGGTTATCATCTACGGGAAACCGTCCGTGAATCCGTACGCAATAAAGACTCATACGTCCTATTTCTCACCACTTGTCTTGTTTTTAAGCGTGGTTGATGGACATACATTTGAACGAACCTATTTTTGCATTTACAATTCTAGGTCCGTTCCCTCGGCGTGGAGCCCTTGAGTACGCTGCTCGCGCGATACAGTGACACAAAATCTTACATCACTGCGACAACATTACACATATCACCTCCACACACGTGCACGCATACAAGCTTACACATGCAGGTGGAAGGGTTTTATTTTTTCCCTTATCAAACTGAAATAGTTTAGAATTTTATCCGATACGAAATATATATAAGGGTTGTTGAGGTATGTATGCTTGGTACACATATATGTTTCAACACAACAATCGTACTGTCAACACTTGTTGAATAATTCCAAGCGTAGCGTAAGTAGTAAGCATAAGCGACTATTAGATATTTAAAAATTATAAAATAACTGTATACTTTTTGCGTCAGTACACTATAATAAGATTCTAAAATAAATAAGACATTAAATGTCTAATCCCTAATAATATTTCTCTACCTACGTGCTTTTATTTTTAGGTGTAAATTATTGTTATGTAATACGTATTATATTGCATGTGTTTGTAGGAGCTTCGAGCTCACTACTATAAGATTCTAGACTGACACGAACAGCATAATAATAATACTCGGAATGCGTAAAATAGACTGTTTATTTATTTATTTTCGAACTGATTACGCTATTGACCCAGCAAGGTCTTAACAGCTTCACCGGGCTACTAAGGCGAGCGCTTAAGGCATTCAGCCGATTTTATTTTGACAACTAGCTCAAGGGTGCACGGCACACCTCGGCTTTGGCTGTTGCCTGATACATGCAATTCACGATCTATCTGAACTAACCTAAGCTAAGCTAACTATTCATACATATATGAGTTGTTGAAACATATATGTGTACCAAGCATACATACCTCAACAACTCTTATATATATTTCGTATCGGATAATATTCTAAACTATTTCAGTTTGATAAGGGAAAAAAATAAAACCCTTCCACTTGCATGTGTAAGCGTGTATGCGTGCACGTGTGTGGAGGTGATATGTGTAATGTTGTCGCAGTGATGTAAGATTTTGTGTCACTGTATCGCGCGAGCAGCGTACTCAAGGGCTCCACGCCGAGGGAACGGACCTAGGCTTGAGCTGCTGCCGAGGGGGGCCTAGTCTGGTGTGCGGGAGCGAAATTTACCCCCAGACCACGGCGGCGTGATCTGTGGTTACGCGGGCGTGGGCGTGAGCACGCTCTGTTTGGAGAGACAGGCTGGTACTGATCGTTCACTGCCGTTATTTCATCGGGAGGGATGACTGTTTATTAATATGCCCATATAAGGTATTTAATTTGTTTGAACGACGTTCTATTTACAATATTTACAAAAGTATCAGCCAGTCTGCCAAAGAGGACGACATACTCGGTAGCTACAAGTCTATATGCGATGTATCAACAAATATTATAGTCTATATATAATATTATGTAATATTATACATATATTATATAAATCTCTTAATTTTAATATAGATTTAACCTTTAAGTATCCTTTAATTAACCTATTTATTATTAGTGTACGGAAATGTTACACACTTTGGAAACTCCAAATAAAAACAAACAATTTTAAATTTCAATTTTACTGCCCTAGGCCTAAGTTTCTAGTCCGTACGAACATAAGTGTAAAACAATCTTTGCTAACACTTAAAACTAAGATTACCGAAAATAAGTACCAAGTATATATTATTCTACTTTGAGGTATGATACACTTAAGAAAAATATGTTTATTTTTTAAGATCACTAGACAAATGCCAGAAATGCCATTCCCGCCACCCCCGCCGCCACCTCATATGCCTAAGTGGTTTAACGTAAGACGCCGAAGACGAGAAGCAAAAGGTGTTGGAGGATATATGCCGACACGAAAAGGATAATGTAAAATTTGATCATTGATGTACAATATTTTTAACATGCTGGAAATTAATAACGTAATTAATGTGCAAATTATTTTGAATAAAACGCAAGTTCATTAATTGCAGCGTATTATTTATTGAGAAGTTAAAATCTTAAGTATCTGGCTATACCTTTATTACCAATTTAGAAATAATAATGCTTATAACGTCTTGGTTGGTTTTGTTAAAATGCAAGAAGTTGTATAATTAAGCAGGAAATATTTCACGCATCAATTAATATATTTGTTTAAAAACTCAACCTATAAGGTTCAAGTTTTAAAATATAAGCTAAAGGTTTTACGTTTTTTAAAAAGAAAAACGTTCGTGAAGGCTTCGCATAACTTAAAATTTTTGTATCCCAGTGTGAGACTTTACAAGTAAGACCTATAAAATGAAAATTGGTTATTTCAAAAGTAACACTGTTTTCATCGTCTAACCGGATTAAGAGTTTTTGGCGGGATCTTAATTCGTTATATAGCTTTTTTCAAACTGACTACGCATTGGTTTAATTAATAAGGCCTTAACAGCTTCACCGGACTATTCGGCATATGGTGGCTTGTTTTAATTCATAAATTTGCTTTTCTTAACCCTACCTAGTCCTATATTATTATGTGATGTTGGTGGCGTTTAGTTTCTGCTTAACTGAGGTGATGGATGATAAGTTATAACTCAATACCTTGTACTTTGAGTCGTCACAAAATCCCCCTAGACAGAGCTCGCAAAACAGCTACCATGTTATTTTAAATGTAGGTAAAAATATTAAAGTCGGCCTTCGAGGCTTAAATTCAGATGCCATAATAAATTACAAAACAAAACGTATACATAATCAGTCTGACATTTGTTCATAACCTTACAAAATTGTAGAAGTTTGTTATTTTTCTTGATATCAAACATGAAAATGTCGAAATCTTTATTTCATTAACTCTACTAAATGACCCTTATACGTCCAATTAAAATGCTGAGAACTTTTAGAAAAGTACCCAATGCAATTGCAAATGCAAGTTCAGGGATAAAGTTTCCAGAAAAATTTAAAGGTACTTTATTGGAAAAATGGGCTGATTACTGGAAGAATCTATTTATTGACTATCGGCAGATGTTGCAAGATTTACGAAGTGATATCCAAGATGATCCTGTTAAGGCGATCAAATGGACAGCTTCTATTGCTACCTTTTATGCGCTCTCACGAAACAATCCGAGTGAAATGGATTTTAAAGACAGTTTGAAGCGAATCGACAACGAAGTAGTTTTGGTCAGTGAAGATTGTTTAAATCCCAAATCAGTGGAACACTTGCGATTTTTGGATACTTGTTACAATGAAGGTGTTATAAAATATAGGAGTCTAGGCATAGCCTCTGTCATGTATGTTACAGATTTAAATGAATCATGTGATTTATATAAAGCTCACTGTTCTTACATGAAGCCTACATATTTAAATTTACTTTCACGGATTGTTGATGTTGGTTTTATGGGAAAGTGGTGGAATTTGTACATACAAACCAATAACTATGATATAAATTACTAAATGTTACATAATCATTATATGTTTAGTATTATTTTCAATGTTTTTCTTTTAAACAAGTCAGCACGTTCCAATACTCTGAGGGAGTTATTAAACATCACAAAAGTGCCTGCATATCAGCTTGACTACTCAAGTCAATTATGTAAGGTGAATAATTGACGATCCCATAAAGGCTGCTGAATGTAAATTTAAGGATGACTTCACTTTGTGTTTCACTGTTTGCACAGTGGATTATATCTCTGGTGTCTTTATCTTTTATCTCCAGAACTATTTATGTACCAGCCTTTACAAAAGAATACATCAGAAAGACAATTTCAAATTATAGGATTACTAGCAGGACCGGCAGACGCTGTCCCGCCCTGATAATAAAAAAAAATAGACACCTAATATATCTATATAATATCTAAACATTCCTCGGGAATCACCCTGTCTACTGGTAAAAGCCGCATGAAAATCCGTTCAGCAGTTTTTAAGTTTATTGCGAACAGACAGACACGGTAGGGGACTTTGTTTTATACTAGGTAAAACACTACACTTGCCATCTGGAGGGAGTTCACCTTCATATGTTGAAAACAAAATGGTTTTATGAAGTAAAATTTCAGGCTTTTCTACCCATGAATACTTGTGCCATTGTGGAATAAGCTCCACAATGCTGAAGTTTTTTACGAGTCAATATTATGGATATTTTAAAGAGGGAAGCGAAAAAGTTTCTAATGGGTGTCATGTTTCTTTTGCCTAATTTTTTTTAACACAAAAATACCATCTTATTACCGAGTGCATAAAACAGTGATTCAAAACTATAGACGAGTACAAAATAAATAGACAATTTCATATTGAAGAAATGTATTTTCTTTCTTTCTGATGACATTTAAATAATGTATAAAAATTAAGAAGTTTACACAAAACAAGTAAATGGCTCTCATTACCAAAATGCTTATATCAAAAACATAAATTACCACCTTTAATATCTCTATGATAAACATGAATACACATTACAATTTCCAATGTTAAAAGAATCAGTTATTTTTTCAATCAAGAAACAAACAAAATTAGATAAACATAAAAAAAACTAAAAAGTGAACTGAATTAGTTGTATGACAAAGAAAAAACTTAACTTAAACTGAATTTTTTTTTCTAATAAAATAACATAAAGCCTTCATTAGAATTAAGTTTTCTTTATATCCAACTTAAACTATTTATACTGATCATTAAAACTAACATATATTCACTTTCCACCATTAAAAAAAAATACATGACTTTAAAAACAATGAAGGGATATCCTCTCATTAATACAAATAAACAGCTCCAATTGCTACAACACTGAAAAATTCTTACAAAATATAAGTACAAAATTTTTATTCATTGATTTTTTCAAAAAAGAAAACTTAAAACATTCTACAAATAAATATAAATGAAACTTCCGATTGATTTACCTACACTTGTAAAATGCAAGAAATATAGAAACATTTTGAAAAAAAAAATTAATCACAAACCTAAATTATGAGCAAAAATAATCACATGACACAATTAAAAATTTATAACACAAAAAGCATAAGCAACATGGCATACCAAAATAACAACAGGAAGTGCAAACAATCTCTCTAACCACTTTTATGTAAACAATACTAGAATCCATTAGTGCTAAATGTAAAAAACAAAAAGAAAACACTACAATCTCGTAACTTTTGTGAACAATATAATAATATGCATGTGTTCTATAAAATGTTTTTCTAAATATTTTAACCAGTTTTATACCTATTATTACTATATATAACAGAGCCGGGTAAAATTCAATTCATTTAGCTTAAACAATCTTGCATAAAACAACTGTTAGATTGTTTACCGATTTTTAAATATATTCTTCTCACATATCAGTCGTATAAAATCAAACATAGTAAAGTAGGGACACGGTACGCAAATTAAGGAGGTGGTAGGTAAATTAAGGAGGTGGTAGGTAAATTAAGGAGGTGGTAGGCAAATTAAAGAGGTGGTAGGCAAATTAAGAAGGTGGTAGGCAAATTAAACAGGTTGTAGGCAAATTAAGGAGGTTATTGGCAAATTAAGGAGGTGGTAGGTAATTTAAGGAGGTGGTAGGCAAATTAAAGAGGTTGTAGGCAAATCAAGGTGGTAGGTAAATTAAGGCGGTGGTAGGTAAACTAAGGGGCTAGATAAATTAAGGAGTTGGTATGTAAAGTAGGGATGAGGTTGATTCTTAAATGATTATAATTATAAAAACAATTTTGCGTATCAGCTTTAACTGGCTTAAATTCACTCAAAGATGAACTATGTCCTATTTACAGTGATTAACATTTATTAGTTTTTATTTTAAATTGCTAAATTAGAAGCGGGACCTACTTTGCTCCTTTTGATTTTATACGAATTAGTTGTATCCTTTTATTATATAACTTGGTTGAGCACATGAAATGAACTTTTAAATAACCTTTTCACAATATAACATATTTCTACAATTATCTATTAAGTGATCCATCAAAAACCAGTAAGTTGCGTATAATAAAGTGTAAATCACAATATTTCAGACTTCTATTATTCAATCATTTGATATATAAAGAAATCATAGCGGCAAAAGACCTACATATTGTATAACAATAACATTATTACAATAAAAACTTTTGATCACAGATTAATATGACAGTAATAGCTTGAACTATATTGTATGTAGTTGGTAATTAACTGAAACGAGTGCAACATTAAATAAGAAGAGTAATTATTTATTATGTGAAACTATTTTCCGTAATATATGCAGAAACTATTACTTGATTCTCATAAAGAATTAAAAATTAATTAGTGACATTCGTAATGATATTATTGAAAGAGTTCTTAGCTTCTGTGTGAAGGTATAATTGTACAAAACATTTGACCATATCAATAGTAAGTACCCCGCAGGAAAAAACATTGTAACTGATTTAAAAAATGGCTGATATAAGGATGCATTTAATTGAATAATTTAAATATTGTAACTCGAAATGAAAAACCTAGTTAAAGAAAACTAGATTATTAGTAACACTATATATTACTACAAATTATTTGTTGTTTTTCTAATAGCCAAAAGAATAGTAATATAGAAAACAGAATAAAATTGTGTACCTACCCACGCAAAGGAAATGATTAGCAAGCACTTTTGCGAACAATTAACTTCTATTATTAAATGGCAGAATCGATTATTCGTTAGAATTATTTCCTATAAAAATCAAGAAATAGTTCTGCACACGGTTAATACAAATAAACAATGATTTTAACAACATGCACATAAATGTATGACTAAATTTATAACTTTTGCGAAATACAAATAAAAAAAAATCGGTTGTACATTCCCTTTTTGCATACAATAATTCAAGCATTAATATTTCTAACTCTATTAGCGTATGGTTTTTCAGATCCGCTCGAAACATATAAGTATACTTTTACAGAATCATTAGTTCGGGAGAATTGAAAGCCAAATCCAGGAAAACTTCATATTCGTCATCGTCATCATCATCATCATCGTGGAGGTAGTAGTGGTCGTCTAGAAACAAAAAGAAAATCAATAAAAATCACAACAAACATTATTTAATATTATTTTGTTCACAATTGCTTTAAATTTTCTTTACTCGTATATTTAGACTGAACATAATCATTCCATAGTATAAAACAAAGTCCCGCGTCTGTCTGTCTGTCTGTTCGCGATAAACTCAAAAACGACTGAACGGATATATTCATGGTTTTCATTAATGAGGAATGTTTTGGTATATAATTTGTCAAGGTTTTTTTTTATAATTAAGGCGCAGTCTCAAATAAAAGTATTATATAAAAGGAATATGCAAATAAATTTATAATATTTTTTTTTTTTATCGTAGCACGGCAAAGTGACTTTACTGTGCCTGATGGTGAGCACAGTATAATCTAAAAACAATGGCGACCACCGAGAGATACACTATCCCTCACCGGTCGCCGCTGTCATGCCGGCTTGCATAAATGTCTCCTCACGTTACGCTTGAAGGACCCCATATTATAGGAAGGAGGGAACACACTGGCCGGGAGATTGTTCCACAGCTTCACGGTACGGCAGAGATTAGAAGTTGCGAACTTTTTAGTTCGTGCCCAGATAGGATTTACCGTAAAACTATGGCTCCGGAGCCCAGCGCGCGTGGTTCGGGTATGAAAAGGAGAGGAAGGTATTAAATTGAATAGCTCTTCAGAACACTCCCCATGATACAGACGGTAGAACACGCTCAGTGAGGCAATGTCATAAATGATTCTTCATGGTCCATTTATAATAAATTATGGTTATGTATATTCAATTATTGCTGGTGGTAGAGCCACGCTGAAGCTATTACTGGTTTCAGCATGAATGGGTCGGCTCGTCCGGGGTACTACCACCCTCTCACATAAAACTGACGTGAAGTAACAGTGTTTGCATTGCTGCATTTCGTTCGGTCAGTGAGAGCGCCGGATGTCCATCTCCCTTCCCTTTCCTCCTCTCCCCTTCCCATCCCCTTCTTCTCCTCTCCAACACAGGCTGGCAGCGCACTTGCGACTCCCCTGGTGTTGCAAGTGTCTATGGATGGTGGTGATCACTTAACATCAGTTGTCCGTTTGCCTCTTATGATATAAAAAAATTATGATTACTTATGATAAATTACTAATATTGTGGAAATATGACTGTCTGTGTCTGTGCGATAGGTGTGTGATAATTTCCTGTAAACATCGAGAGTCACTGTTTTCCAACTGCGCTTGGAAAACCACAGGGGTAGGTTTATTGTGTGTAACTGTACAAACACCAATTTTGACTAAAGTGGGTGACTGTTAAAGTATAACATACCGTTTATAAAAAAATCATCATCATCTAAAATCTCATCGAAGGAATCAATACTACTGTCTTCATCGTACAGGCTATCAACGAAGTCAGGTCTCATGTGTTGATGACTAAGATCATCCAATATATTCACTCTCAGAAGTTTATGAAAAGGTACCCAATTCTAAAACAAAACAAACGTTTGATCTTATAACATAAAATTAGATATATTAAATTAGTTTAGAAATTAGATAAGTTCTTTGTTTATAAATAAAAAATTCACAATGTTATTTAACACAAGAGAATACGAAATCTTTTGTCTTAAGGCTACATCTACACTCACTAATTGAACTTGAAATCACTTTGTAACTATATCATCAGAATTCTTAAGCAATATCACCTCTTCATAAAAAAAATAATATATTTATCATTTGAATAATTTAATAATGGCAGGAGTACTAGCTGCCTAATCAATACCAGAAAACGATTTGTGAGCTTATCACGCAAAAACAGATAGATCTGGATTTTTTTTAAATTAATTCTCAGATAATCAGTCCTTATCTAAAAAAAATCACGATATCTTCATTTAATATACAGGTATTTAGTTTATAAAAATCACGATTTTTGATGTCACGAAATCACGATGTCTTAAGTGGAGCAAGCGATAAAGTGTGCATGCGCTGGAGATGAGAAATAATTTCAAAATATTGTTTATAGAGAGCATTTGTAAGAAAAGTAAACATATTCAATATTTTTATGTTTTTGCCCTGTATACAGAAACGCAAGCGCATAGGTTTCAAAGTGGGCCAATTTAATTGGATAACTGCATTTGATTTGATTTGCTTGGTATCCACTTGTACCACTTGGATCCCCCAAACCCTTGCTATATATACCAGTTAACCTGTTGTCCCAATTTCAAAATAGTAGTTCTAGTGCTTTCCAGGTATCCTAAATTAGCCCATCATCAATCTGGTTAGAAATAGTTAAGTAATGGTAGCATAGTCAACAGGGTGTTAGCATCACAGAGTACGTTATATAAATAGAGGTCGCACTCGTTTTTTCT
The DNA here is from genome assembly GCA_015888305.1 of Antheraea pernyi. Taxonomy (NCBI): domain Eukaryota; kingdom Metazoa; phylum Arthropoda; class Insecta; order Lepidoptera; family Saturniidae; genus Antheraea; species Antheraea pernyi. Next base: position 273,774 of record MU159008.1, read on the forward strand.
AATCAGCGCCTCTATAATACTAGTTTTGAACTAATATCTGTTGGTTATAAATGTACATTTATAGCTATGTATGTATGCATACAGCGTTACTGCGTAAATCGTATACAAGTTTTTGGTCATTTTTATTTGTAATGAATATATTCATCGTAAGGCATATCTAAATCCAAGTCGTCCTAGACGAGCCTTTTCCATACAAATCCGATTCTGAGGAGTGCAAATTAGCATATCGTATATAAAATAAAATATTGTGATGGAAACATAGCATAGTGGTTCGGGATATTCTGTCTGCCAGTCTGTATAAGTCTGCCAGATTAGCTACAACACTAGAGTTAAAAATCTGTCACCAAGCACCTGTTGTTTGGCTGCTGCACTTAAGGGACCAGTCCGTTCTAGGTTTAACGTATTTACCATATAAGACCATATTATAATTAACATCAGATGAGATTGTGGTGAAACGCTAAACCCCTAGAAATCCACTATAGGTTTAGCGAGTTTACTATTCTTAGACTATATTGTAATTTAACATAGGATGACATTCATGAGGACCAAACACTAAACCTTAGCGGTGTTATTACAACAAAGTTAAATACGTATTGAACCCTAGCTTTAAAAAGTTTTCATATTAGATGTACCACGGTCGCGGAATGTTCGCCATCTTGCTCTTTTGTCTCGCTTCGCTCGCTTCTAGGGTCAGTTGGTCATTGGTCGGCTGGTCTTGTGTTTGTCTGTCCTTGTTGTGTGTGGGTCGGTCGGTCTTGGGTCGGTTGGTCTCGGGTCGCTCGGTCTGTGGTCAATTGGTCTTGGATCGGCTGGTCCTTGCTTCTCTTGTGTCCTGTCTCTATGTCGGGCAGTCCGGCGTCGTTTCTTGCGGATTCTCCCGGCACATCCATCCGCCATATGTGGATATCCGTGGTCGATTGTCGGTTGACTTGTCTCGTCCCTTGGTTCTTGTGTGTCCTTGTTGGTGTGTGGGTCGGTCGGTTCTGGTGCAATTGGTCTCGGATCAGGTGGTCTTGTCCCCCTTTGTTTTTTTTTTTTTTTCCACTCTTGTCTTAAGTAAGGTACCGTTAAGTTGTACTTTCCCTCCCTTCTTTGTGGTATGGTACCGTTTAAGTAGTACCATCATGTAGTAGCTGGGACTTGTTATCTGTCCAGCAGTGGAGTAATTTCCCGACAGTGGGTGGGGGCGCCCGCTGTCATTAATGGGAAACCGTGAAGTGAAGCACGGGCCACGGCCTTGACACCCTTGAGTCGTAGGTCGACCTGCTGACCACCTGCGGGCGACCCGAGCGCGTGACCAGGGCGCGGAGAATGCTCGCGCAATCCAAACCCTGGCCACATTTCGCGCCGTGCGGCCGGTGGGGTTTTTAGCCGGTATGAGTCGCGGCATCACCCTCCAGCTGTTGCCCTGTCCCTAACGATGGCTGGAGGTGTATCCTATGCAGGATTTTCCCCACTTAAAAAAAAAAAAATGTATGCTTGGTACACATATGTGTTTCAACAACTCATATATGTATGAATAGTTAGCTTAGCTTAGGTTAGCTCAGATAGGTCGCGAAT
>MU159008.1:288598-348196 GCA_015888305.1 Antheraea pernyi
TGACTTTACTGTGCCTGATGGTAAGCACAGTACAATCTAAAAACAATGGCGACCACCGAGAGACATACTATCCATCGCCGGTCGCCGCTGTCATGCCGGCCTGCGTAAGTATCTCTTCACGTTGCGCTTGAAGGACCCCATGTCATAGGAAGAAGGAAACACACTGGCCGGGAGTTTGTTCCACAGCTTCACGGTACGGCAAAGATAAGATGTTGCGAACTTTTTAGTTCGTGCCCAGATAGGATTTACCGTAAAACTGTGGCTCCGAAGACCAGCACGTGTGGTGCGGTTATGAAAAGGAGAGGAAGGGATCAAGTTGAATAACTCTTCAGAACACTCGCCATGATACAGACGGTAGAACACGCTCAGTGAGGCAATGTCTCTGCGCAACTGAAGCGGCTCTATGAACTCTGTAATGTCTGCATCATTAACAATGCGGACAGTCCGTCTCTGCAACCTGTCCAGGGTATCCATGAGGTACTTTGCCGAACCGTCCCAGAGATGCGAGCAGTATTCCACGCAAGGCCGAACTTGTGCCTTATAAAGGAGATATAGCTGTTCAGGCGTGAAAAACCGTCGCACCCTGTTCAGGATTCCGAGTCTCCGAGATGCAGTGGAGATCACGCTTTGTATATAATCCCTGGGATTGAGGTCGCTGCGAATATCTATGCCTAAGATATTGAGCCTGTCTCGCATTGCGAGCGAGACGTTCTGAAGAGCTGGAAGGGGGGTAAATGGGGATCTCTTGCAGGTAAACGCGCATACCTGTGTTTTGTTGGCATTAAACTCAACCAGATTACTTGCTCCCCATGTTGATATGCGAAGCAAAGACTGGTCGAGCTCAATGACTAGTTCCTGCCGTCTCTTTTCAGTGTCTCCCTGACCGCAAGAAGGCTTACTGTAATAGGACTCATGGATGGTGCTATCGTCTGCATAGCAATGAATATGGCCTAAAGGCAACATATCATTGATATGCAGAAGAAACAGAGTAGGCGAAAGTACAGAGCCTTGAGGAACTCCAGCATTTACTGACATGAGCTGCGAATCACATCGTTCGACAAGGACACGAATTCTGCGCTCATGTAGAAAGCCAGAGATCCATTTGCATAGATTGTCAGGGAGTCCGTACGCAGGAAGCTTCGAAAGAAGACCACGGTGCCAGACCCTATCAAAGGCCTTGGCAATGTCGAGACTGATCGCCAAGGCTTCGCCGTGTTTGTCAATTGCCTCTCCCCAGCGGTGCAGTACGTAAGCTAGAAGATCACCGGTTGATCGGTTTTGGCGAAAACCATATTGCCGATCGTTAATTAGCGAGTGATCCTCCAGATAGCGGACAAGCTGGGTGTTGATGATCCGCTCCATGATTTTGCACAGCACTGAGGTTACGGCAATTGGACGGTAGTTGTTAGGATCTGATCGATCTCCCTTCTTGGGAATCGGTTGAACATTGGCCTCTTTCCAAGCCCGGGGTACGACACCAGAGACGTAGGACAGGTGGTATAAGCGCGTAAGTGTTGGAGCAAACTCGAATGCACATTTTTTTATAACTACCGCTGGGATACCATCCGGACCACTGGCCTTCCGAACATCGAGTGATCGTAGTTGTTTCAATACGTCACGTTGCCTGAATCTTAATTCCGGCATAGTGACACCGCAGCATGGAATAGTAGGCGGTTGCGCTTTGGTAGCAGAATTATAGGCTGTTTTGAGGGTGTTGATATTAGGATCGTTGTAAGCGCGACCCTTGATACAATCACGATACGTGGGACCGTTTCGGTGGGAACGGGATTGCCGATGCGATTGCTGACGAGATTAGAATAGCAATGGAGTATTATATTCCTTCCTCCGAGATCGTCAGTAATCGCAGGGGACGCCCTTGGTTCAATCTTGAATGTGTAATCTCGTCAGCAATCGCATCGGCAATCCCGTTCCCACCGAAACGGTCGCCGGGACCCCAAATCCGGTCACCAACTGGCACGATGAACCTACCCAAGATTATGCGCGGCATGGTGAGGTAGCCTCTCATGGTGGTTATTCATAATTGGGCCCCTGTACTGTACCGCGGGCGGCAAGCGGAACAACCGTTTCTACAGGTCTCCCTGTCCGCCGGGTCAATGCAACTCTCTTAGGCGGTGAGCCATTGGAGAGTCACACTGGTACCTGTGCCAAGACGAAAGTCGCCCGGTAGCTGGATATGCACAGGCTGATCCCGAAACGCAACGCGCAGAAGCGTATCACTATGACGGGCCTTTTCGCCATATACATGGTGGTGCGACTCAGTCGGGCTGTAAAACCCTACCACCCCGCTATCGCCATTGTGTGTGTGTGGAAGTGACAAGTGTAATGTTGTCGCATTGATGTAAGATTTTGTGTCACTGTATCGCACGAGCAGCGTATTCAAGGGCTCCACGCCGAGGGAACGGACCTAGCTTATTATATGTATAAATAGTAATACAATTGATTACTATGTAAATACTTCTTTACAATATTGTTGTAAGAATTAGGCAGTGGTAACATAAGTCTTAATTTGTATAATTACCTTCATTTAAATTGTCTAAAGTTGAAGGTGTGGAAGTTTCATCAGAGTGATGATGACCTCGTGGTTTCCAATGCAATACACCATTGGAATCTTCAACAGGTTGATGCCAACTATCAGCAGGTGATATTTTTAAATTACGTCCATGCAGTGTCTTCTCATGAAGTGGTGCCAGTAGTGCTCTTAAATTTTAGTAATAAAATTACTATACAAATAAATTGCCATGACTTTTAAATGATCCCACTAATGCCCGGTTTCTGAGATACTCGGTTATACTACCAATAGGTATTGATTCAACAAAGTTATCCATAAAATAAACTGTCAATTGGCCCGTTGAGTTTTACTGACATTTATCATATGATTGTGTGTTCAGATACGAAATTTGACAAGTTATCAACCCAATAACACTATTAAACAGTTAACTACAAGTAAATACAGTACCTCAGAAATCAGGCATAAATATTTTAATAATCAACGCTTAGATATAATCAATTCTACAATCAATTAAAGCAATAAGATTAGCTGTATCAATACTTGTCAGTATTTTTTTGACAACCTCCTTCTTATATGAATTAAAATTATATATATTCATTTATAATAAAATTATATAATTCATTGAGAGTGGTAGAGCCATGCTGAAATTATTACTGGTTTTAGCATGAATGGGTCGGCTTGCCCGGGGTAGTCCCACCCTCTCATAGAAAACAGACATGAAGTAACAGTGCTTGCATTGTTGTGTTTCATTCGGTCAGTGAGAGGGCCGGAGGCCCATCTCCTGAACCCTCTCTCTTTTCCCACTCCCTCCTCTAACCCTTCCCCCAAAGGGTGGCAACACACTTGCGACTCCTGTGGTGTTGTTAGTGTCCATGGACGGTGGTGATCACTTAACATCAGGTGACCGATCTGTTCGTTTGCCACCTATGACATAAAAAAAAAATTATTACTTTTGAATCCATTAATATAGGTATTTGTAATTAGATACTGACAAACAGCTTATATCAGAGTTCCAAAATAATTTGGACAATTGTAATTAGGAAAGTTTTTTTTATATTTATACTTTTCTGATGTCTTTTGAGGTGTCATTTTTGCACAATGGCAATTGTCAAGAAAAAATAACAGGATATTTCAATAATATACATTTTTAATATGCTAATGATTAACCTGTGGATGTAAAGTTTTATTCATTAATGTTTATGCTGAGATTTGTTGAAGCAAAAACTTTTTTAGTTGCTATGAGGGAATGAAATACAAAAAATTAGTAAGGGCAACCTAATGGGTTTGCATTACGGATGGCCTTGGCATGCTTGTAACATATCAGCAGACGAGAGACACATATGAAAAAAACTATGACACTGTGTAATAAAAATACAAATGCTTGGTGTGTTCTCTATAAATTGAAGTAAAAAAGCTGCTAAGGATAACAAATATAACTTACTTATGTGCATCAGCTGGATTACTGTAAGTCACAAATGCAAATGTTGGTGAACATGACTTATTATTACTACCAACGTTACCCATTTTCAGCCAACAGCTCTTAATAAAGCCATACTGGGCAAAAACACCAAACAACTCAGATCTTGTTGTCTGCAAGGTAAATTTATGTCCATTTAACCAAACATTTTATAAGTTACAAAGTATTATTTATCTTTTAAGTTCATAGCAAATATACAGTAGACTATCCTCTATAACAAATTGTGATAATTGATAGGTTTAAATTTATACAAAATATATTGTAGCATCTAGGATTAAAGTACATACAGTATAACAATATGTAAAAATCAGCAACTTTTTTATTCTGTCATTTAAAACATGCAACATTCAATGTCTGACCCTTTGCCACTCCAAATATTTTTGAAGATATAATATATACATATATGTTGATGATTTCAGTATGCAAGAATGTTATACACCTGTTTTTTTTCGAACTGATTACGCTATTGACTTAGCAAGGTCTTAACAACTTCACCGGACTTTATACACCTTACTAAGTCTTATATTACAGTATACTCAAGCTCTGTCTCCCTATTAGGATGGAGCCCGGCGGCCACCTCCCGCCAGGCGGACTGCTGGGGCGGCTATCTAAGGGGAATAGCTTAGTTCGATCCCTTGCCGCCCCAACAATACGGTCGGACGGTACACCGTGGGGTTTTAGTCTGTGCGAGTCGAACATAACCCATCCTCTCCCCCCGAGAGGGTGGCGTATCCATAAAGGATTTCCCCACGTAAGAAAAAAAAATAATACTCAAGCTAGATTATTATGAAACATGTCTATAAAAAATATGTAAGAATTAATTCACACGTATTTCCATTGGTACATACAAAAAGGTACGTCGCGATGAGTTTTCTTACCTTAGGTGGCAAATTCGATACGTATATCTTTCTGATAGGTATTCCATCTTCCGTGTGAGTAGGGACACTTCGAAAAGCTACGTCTAAGTTAGAAGTTAATGCGTCTGAAATATAAGTATGCCACAGTCAATTATCAAATATTATTTCAAATTTAGCGTTATAAAAGAAATTCATATACATACAAAATTCACGACGAACAAAATGCAACAATTCAGGACTAGGAGATCGGTCTCCATCCTCATTGAAATACATTATGAAAGCGTGGAATTTCCAGATGCTAAAGTTCTTTTTTTTATCTTGGGGTTATATAAAAAAACGGCCAGTACTGTTACAATATGAAACACACAATTTTGCTAAATAAACGAAACTAACATTTGCGAATACAGTATACTATGCATATGAAACGACTATGTAGTATTCATAACGTATTTATTTAATCATAGACATTTTTTTGGTCTTTGTTTATTCTTTTCTGGGTAAAATGCCGCCAACTGGAACGTAATTTCATAATTGCCAATTTTGGCACCTATATTACAAAATATACAGACAAATTGTTACTGTAATCTTGTGTTCAATATTATAAATAAAATATTAAATCCGCTAAATGACAGTCGCGAAGTTAGCATATACCAGTCATTTACGTACACACGAATAGGTGGAAAAGAAGACTGTTAAGATTTTATGTTTTAGCGATCACTGTAACCGTTAACGGTAAAAAGCAGATGAAGAGTTCTTTGCCAATAATATAAAAAAACCTTTATACAAATTTTAACCATTTTGAAATTAATAAAAATTTCGAAGGACAAAATTGAATTTCAGAAAAAAAGCTGCCAAAATATTGACGACTGTGCATACTTCTCTTACTTCAATACTCTATGGAGTCTAAGGACTACTTACATCACGGATATGTTGGTAATTGTATTAAAACATCGTATATACATCTGTATAAAATGTGTGTACATACATGTATTTAAAATCCTAATCCAATTTTTATATTTTTTGTAATTTCATACGTTTTATTAATCGTAGGTTATTCAAAGACTTTTTATAAATTGTATTCAACTTCAACCTTTTAATTATGGCGTCTCGTAAATATAAATTGAATTGTAATCTCTATTGAAACAAAACCTTGACACTGGCAAATAATTCTGCGGTGCCAAAACAACAAAAAAGAAGAAGTCTAAAGTTACCAGATGGCGCGCAATTAGAGATGTCAAAAGAACAACCTACCATTATTTCATTATTTATTTCGTAACGTTCATATATTATTCTAAAATATTTATATCACTTTGACTAATGAAATTTCCGTTTTGATGCTTTAATAATATTGAATTAACAATAAATAGTCTTGGAATGTGAACATAAATGATATGTTTAATTATAAACCAGATTTATAAACTGTACACCTTTATAAGTAAAATAACAGGTCTACCGTTGTGCATGCATCATGATACTGGATAGATATCAATTTTTTTTTTTATTTACTTCTTAGACACTAATAAAAAAAAGTCACGATTACTTCATTTCATATAAAGTTATTATAGTTTAAAAAAACTACCCTTTTTACAAGCACCACAGGTTCAGCAATATTTAAAGTGGGGAAAGCGGTGTGGTACGCATACGAAAGAGGGAAGAAGTAAACTGATTACATTGTTTACAAAGAAACTTTGTAAGCAAAGTATATTTTTGCTTTCAATTCTTTTTTTGTTATTTACCTTGGTACAGTAAAAATTATTAAGATATAAAAATTGCAGACGAAGTCGCGGGTAACAGCTAGTATAGAGTCACGCATGAAGTAATAACAGTGATATAATTAAAAATGCATGAATATTTTAATTTATGTATTTATTGATAGTTGGATCCTCAATGCCATATTTTTTATCACATGTAAACGAAATAGTCATTGCATATCTTACTCCTGACGTTACTTTTTCAACATAATGCAAATTTTCTTTTCCGCTTGTAAACATGCTAACTCTAGCTTTTCGAGGTTCTAAAGTTCTATTAAACTTCTCATCTATGAATACAAATCTGCCACCTTTGAAATCAATGTTGTAATCATTTAAATACAGTAATGTTGTATAATGAAATGATTTATAAGTTTCCTGAAACAAGTTAATAATAGATTAGAATCCAAAAATGTAATATTCAATAGTTATCATTAAACAATAGTTTATGGTGAAGCTGTTATTATTGTAAATATTATATATATTTGTTAAAAAGATAAACCAAATCGAGTTTCTTGCCGATTCATCTCGATGACTGGGTTGTTTTCCGAACCGGTGGTAGTTTTGACGTTCATGAGTGCCTTCTTAGGGCCTAAATTGAATAAAGTGATTTTGATTTGATTTGTTAAGATATTGCTAGGCCAATAGAGTAGTCAGTTTAAAAAAAAAATGTTTATGTGATCTTCAAGCCTGCCTACATTTTTAACAAACTATTTCAGTACAACTGCTGGAAAGAGAAGTTGAAGTAAATTTAGTATATCATTAATTTGTTTACTCTTTTTGAGAAAATAACCTCCTGCAAGGTCGTATATGTTATTTAAACATATATACAATTTATGCCAGTCAGGAATAATGTAGCTTTCTATTAGTGGAATAATTTTTAGAATTGATTCAACAGTTATAATAACAGAATAAATAAATAATTCACACAACACAAGGAAAATCTAATAGGACTGAACAGATGATTATTAGGTTTATCCAATGGTGCTGAGAATAGCTTAATTAACATAGAACTACAAAATAAAATCTACAGTAGATTCATTAGATCCTAAAAATAATAGATAAGCATTGTTACTACTTAAAAAAATGTAAAAATCAGTAGAGTCAACAGTTTATTACCAGTAACCAAGCAGTTAAGATATTAATTTTGATTTTATAGATAAGAGTAAAATAATAATAGGTATTCCAACAGACTTCTTATCTAGTAACATACACTAACTTCATATTATTTAATACTTTAAATAACAACTATCAAGACACTAGAAAAGAGAAATTTATACTATGCTTTTAATACTTACAATTCCGACTTTCATAAATGACTATAAACGCATAAAGGGTAGATGTTAGTAGTATCTTTGTGTATGAAATGTGTCTCTCGAAATGTATCAAATTTAGATGATGCTGCTAAATGATGACATATGAAGGAACATGCTAATAATTTTAAAATTTATATAAATAGTTTAAGAGACCAAATTTGTTTCTTTGGTGGTTTTGTTTTACAACCACTCAGAAAACTTTTAATTACACACAATATTAATTTCAATACCATCTATTTTTTTTTTCCTTATCTGTAGACTCTCAGTCTGCACCAATTTTTTGCTATCATTTTAATTAATGTGTAAAAATCGTATCTGTGGGCATCTATATTATTATTATTATTTTTTATATATATTTATTTTTATGATTTCATTTAGTTATTTTATGACGGATTTTTTTTTTTAAAACCTTTATGGCGGTTTCAATTTGATCCTTTATCACTATCTTTAGGTTATAATCCACAATATACCGCGCCAGAGCGTCCACGGCCTGATGGATGAACCTACTAACTGCATCATCAGTCATATCGGTATAGTAGACACAGGTGTGGGTGTGTCTGGATATTGCCACTATAGCATGTGAAACACTATCGTGGATTTGCATCCTTCTGCCCTTTGTTTGCAAGATCACCACCGATTTGAAGATCAATATACATCAAATAATAATTATTTTGGTAAATACCAATATAAGAAATTTTCCTTTACCTCTATATAGGGCATATACATAAAACAATAGATAAATTTAATCATCATCATCTTCTTACCCTTATCCCACCTAAGTAGGGTCGGCACAACATGTTTTCCTTTTCCACGCTCGCCTATCAGATGTCATCTCAGTCAACACACCTTTTACACACATATCATTTTTCACACAATCCATCCATCCTTTTTTCGGTCTTCCTCTACTCTTATATCCATCGACCGTCATACTCAAAGCTTTTCTAGTTACATGGTCTTCATCTCTCCTCATAACATGCCCATACCATGCTAACCTATTACTCCTTAACTTCTCTGTTACTGGTGCTATTTTCAAACTTCCTCTGATATATTCATTCCTAATCTTATCCATTCTAGTTACACCACACATCCACCTTAACATTCGCATCTCTGCCACATGTAGTTTTCTCTCATCCGTCTCTCTGGTCGCCCAGCACTCAGATGCGTACAACATTACTGGTCTTATAATAGTTTTATACACCTTCCCTTTGAGTTTCAAGGGCATTCGTGGGTCACAAGCGACACCAGACACCTTTCGCCATTTCATCCACCCTGCATTTATCCTATTCCTCACGTCCTTGTCTATGCAACCATCGTTTTGGATCAGAGAACCGAGATACCGGAAATCAGAGCAGGTTGGTAAGGATATACCATTTAAAGCTATAGGAGAAAAGCTGGATGGACCACCGAAGTCGCAAAACAAATGTTCAGTTTTTAGTCTACTGATTTTCAAACCAACATTCTCCAGTTTTTCTCGCCATTTTACCAGCCTACTCTGGACCTCGGTAGCATCTTCGCCGACAAGAACAATATCATCAGCAAACAGCATACACCAGGGTGTCTCCTCCTGTATGTCTGATGTTAACGCATCCATAACAAGAAGGAATAAATAAGGGCTTAAAGCTGAACCCTGGTGCAAACCTACAGCCACATTGAAATTATCGGTAACTCCAGCTTCGGACCTAACGTGTGTTTTGGCTTGACTGTACATACAACGAATAAGTTGTAGGTACTTCTCAGGCACTCTTTTTTTTTTCAGTGCCCACCACAGAACATCTCGGGGTACTCGATCATATGCCTTCTCCAAATCAACAAACACCATATGCAAATTCTTATGTACACGTCTGTATTTTTCACACAGTTGCCTAAGTGCGAAAATGGCATCAGATGTCGCACGTCCAGGCATAAACCCAAATTGATTCGGAGTCACTTCAGTCTCATCTCTTATTCGTCTCGCTATCACTCTTTCCCAAATCTTCATACTGTGTGACATCAGCTTTATTCCTCGATAATTGTTACAGTCCTGCACATCACCCTTATTTTTAAAGATAGGCACTATTACGCTATCGCGCCATTCATTTGGGATCGCTTCCTCTAGCAATATCTTATTAAAAAATAAAGTCAGCCACATCCACCCATCTACTTTTAAAAACTTCCATACTTCAACCGGTATGCCATCTGGCCCAACGGCTTTTCCGTTTTTCATACCATTCACAGCTTTTCTTACTTCATCCTCACTTATTTCTTGTACAACGCCTAAATTTGACGGTACGGTCTCTAACTCTCCGGTCCTGTCATTTTCTTCATTCATCAGTCTTTCAAAATATTTCTTCCAACGACTATTTATGTCCTCATCATTCATCAAAACTTTTCCTCCATCGTCTTTTATACATTTAACGTGTGTAATATCTCTTGTATCATTTTCTCTTACTTTTGCTAATCGATACAAATATTTTTGTGTTTGTGAGCTCTCTAGTGATTGGTACAAATCATCTTGTACTTTAGCTCTAGCAATAGCAACTGCCCTTTTTGCATTTCTTCTACATTCTACATACATTATTCTCTTATTTTCTTTAATCGTACTATATTGGTCTTCAATAGATAAATTTAATAACCGTCATTTACATACTGTTTTTAATTTCAAGCATAAATCTTTATTGTAATTATAATCATCATTAAATACATTATATAGAGATTATTATGTCACCTTATCCACATGTGGATGCCAATATTCATCATGGACAGTAATTGCTTTTTTTGAAGTAATCTCTGAGAAAAATGTTGGATGTGTCAAATAAATTCTATCCGGATTCACTCCAAAGTGATGTGCAACAGAATACTTTATTTTGTCTTTAACAACCTGCAAAAATGAGAATGAAATAAGTAATTTTCCAAAATGTATTGATGCTAATTGCTAAGTTCAGTGGAGTGAGCTTAGATGATGTGTACTAAATTACTAGTTGTACATTATTAGTACATTCAGCCACCACAATTCTCATGTAAATAAAATATCTATATAAATATAAAACAAAAGCCAAATGTTATATATGCATAATTTCAGAAGGGCTCCATCTGTTTGTCAAATAATTTTCTTGTTGTGTTCATCATTGTTAAGACAAGGTTTTTGTGAAAAAAATATATATATAAAAATGAGTGAGTGAGACAAAAGACCATAGAGACTTTCAAAAGTATTCTCAAATTGTTGAAATGTCCAGTTGCCATTTTCTTTAAGTACATAGTAGTAATGCAAAGGAAAGATTTGATTTAATATTCTTGATCAGTTTACACTTGCTCAAAGCTGAAACCTATATTTAAATGAATATTTATACTTACTCTATAGGTATTAAAGTCTTCTTCTGTAAATAATGTTTTAGCTCCATCCCTTTTGTAAATATTAACAAAATGTTCTCCCATTGATAATGCACCACTGTGCAAATCTAGAATTGAAGCTCCACCAGATGATCCACCCAGTGTTAAACCTTTCTTGGCTATTGAAAGTAATTCTTCTGCTTCTCTGACGGAAATTACCTTATCAGTGACAAATCTCTTACACTCGCGTGGAAAACAACCTTCAAACTTATCCACCTCTCTCATATACTCCATAGAACATTCCATAATCTGCCCTTTACCAGATAAAACTTCTGTTTGCCTGGCAAATATTTTAACTTTTTCATCTTTGGACGAAAAGTATACTACTATGAGTAAAGAAAATATTACAACAATACGAGAGAGTATTCTAAGTGGAACACCTTTTTTGAGTAGCCTAGAAAAATGAAAAAAAAGTGGGCATATTAGGACATAAATTACGTTACCACCAGAAAAGCATGAAAATAATATTGATATTTACCCTTGACTACGTTCATTATCGTTGTCAGGTTTGTTTTCTATGACATTATTTTTTTCAATACGATCGTTTTTACTTTGAGTATTCTTTCTTTTTTTTATATCAGTCATGTTTACTATCAGTTAATTGTAAATTTATACATTTATATGAAATGTATAAATCATTTCATTTTGCAACTCAGTCCGTTTTTTAAGTTCACTAATAATGAAATATTACAGGCAACCTATACCTACAACTTTTACGTTTACAAGTTTACAATACAATCATAACCTCTGTGATCACAACAATCAATAATTATTATCACAGAGTCACAGACTAGAAGGTACTTCCACAGAGTACTTTATATAACTTCTTTCTACTCAATACCTGCATTTTTCGGCTCCGATCGCGATCGACAGGTATGGCCTATGGTCACACTAAATGCAAATGTGGGAACACATATCGTCATGTGTTACGATTATCTTCCTATAATACTTATTATCCTCTTTGGTTACGAACTATCGGACTGTGTGACGATAGGCGTAGTACGACAGCTGGAGTAGCAGTTTTTTACACATGTAGCTACCGAGTATGTTATCCTCTTTGGCAGACTGGCTGATTCGTATATATATTGTAAATAGAATGTCGTTCAAACAAATGAACGATTGCGTTTCTGTATAAATACCATATATGGAGACATGAATAAACATATTTTACGCACTCCGAGAATTATTATTACGCTGTCCGTGTCGGTCTAGATTCTTATAGTAGTGAGCCCTAAGCCCCTACGACATACACACACATCAAAAACACAGGTGTGACAACATATAATCTGCTACTTTATCGGAATTATTCTTGACGTTAATTTTAGCGCGACAAGTAGTTGAAACTTCGTTTCTCAGATATGAGAGAAGCATAAGAGGATACTACATGATAATACTATGCAATAGAATTACATAGGAGTTCCAAGAGGTAAAACATTTGTACGGTATATAATGAATAATATAGAGCATATCAATATTGGAATCCGTACTACTCAATATTTCTCCTTATGTTTCGTTTCTTTTCACATGACGTGAACCTATGTAGTATGACGTAGTGCGTGTGTGAGAGCGAGTTGCTTGCTTACTTCATTGGCACGTGTTTGTAACGCCTACATATAGTACAGTTATATTAGGGGGTTCACATCGGACTGAGAGATAATAAGCTGTAAACTAGTATAAGTATATACTCACTTGGTGTTCTAAAAGTTGTCTCAAAAGTCTTATAAAATCTCGTGTCTGTGCCGTAACTTTTTTAAGGTTAAAGGTTACAAATCAGTTTTCAATCAGTTTTTCGCTGTTACCTCGGTTTCTATAACTCCAATGATGTTAATATTTAGCATAAAAATTGTAGAGCTAAATATTAAGGACAGAGAGCCCGCATCGCTCAGTCATACTCACGGTAATGCGAGTCAACCGTGAATCTAAGTGAATAAAGTTATTAAATCATTGAAATATCATTAACAATAAATTATTTATATTATTGTTTAGTTAATACACTGTATTTAATAACATTTTGCATGTATCTAATATATTAATTTGATAATACTTACCTACTTTGTGTATTAAAAGAGATTTTATGAGACTTTTGAGACAACTTTTAGAACACCAAAATGAAAATGTACGCATTTACAATTTATTATGTCGCATTCCGAGGCTAACCCCTTTTTATTGCTTAAATGAATACACTAGTATATTCTATCTAAATGATGGAGAAAGGCTAGATAATCCCCGTCACTCCGTCACTACATTGCCAATTTTGTTTAAAATAGAATTTAAGCGTATAATTTTTTTTAACTTATTATTCACCCGAAGTGAAGGCTAAATTCAAAGCGACCAAGAAGATGAACAAGCACTGGACACAAAATTAATTCACAGATACGCTGGAAACAATTTCCTTTTATCTTATAATGCTTGCAACCCTGGCTTGAGTGCCGGACCGCAGTCAATCATTCAAAACAGTCAATCATTTACTTCCGGTGTTTCCGGTTTGACGTCTGTTTTTTGTTATGTTGATAGTTGCGTCGATTTTGCGCACTTTAGGCTGAATTGAGATTTCACGGTTTATTTTTTAAAAACAAAACATAAACGACACTGCAATTGTGACGTTGTCCACTTATTTATATAAAAATTCAAAAACAATAATAAAATATGTGGAAACATTTTTTTTCATGATTTAATTTTCTTTATAATTCAGCGTTTTCTTTAGACTTTTTTGGACGAAATTATTTTGTGACCATCAAATCTCACAGGTAAGATTTTTTTCTTCGGATATAAATTTTTTTATATTGTTTTATTTGAAGATTTGTATGCAAGCAATATGCATGTTTATTTTTGTTGAATAGTTATTCTAAATGGACGGGTCTACTGCTGATCACAGTGATTCTGATTCTGGGGAGAGTTGGACTCTTCTAGAAAATATCCCTGCAGATAGAAACGTTCCTGTTTCCCCAGAAAATGAATTAGATGAACAAAGGTAAGATTTTTCACTAAAATACTCATGTCACGACTGAAAAATAAACATTGACATCATTTGACCTTGTACCGTTCTTATTATTTAGTAACTCGCATAAAAGCGAAACTATTTTCTTTATTTATATAAGATGAATTTAACACTTCACTTTTGCTGCGGCTGTTGCCATCTCACGGCCATATTATATTTTATTTTGATTGATTTATGTAGACAAAATAATTTACCATTTACATCTTGTATGATTACAAAATTACTACTGTGTCAGTTCATTATTCAATTTTTAGATGTTATGTCATAGTTGTCGTACAAAATTTTATTATTATAATATGTGATATTTAAATATGATTATTGGGTGGATGGATTTGGAATGATGCACTTTTTGTCAGAGAATAAATGATGATGACTCGAGCTGAATAAACCCAATTCACCATATTATCAACTAGACTGGTTGGTGTTTGAATAACCTTTTCTGTTGAGACCTACGCAAGTCCAAGTTACAATCCTTACTAGTATTTTAAAACTGGAGGGTTTGTTTGATTGGTTGAATACGGTAATCTGAGGAACTATTGGTTGGATTTGAAAAATCTATACCCATAAATATAGATATATATCATCACGCTAAGACCAATAGGAGCGGAGCACCAATGAAGAATGTTTAAAAATAGTATAACTGTAACAGCTCCTTGGTATGTATTAGAGACAAGTAAGGGTGATGTCATATTCAAATCTCACTCAATCCTAAACCTTACCCATGTTATTACAAAAAAGTTAAATACGTTTTAAATACTCAGTTTAAAAAAGTTTTCTAATAAATGCACCTCCCTCGCCCGAGGCAAGTTCGCGTTTTCCTTTTTCACAAGTCTAACCTAACGTAGCCAAAGCGAGACAAAAGAGCGAACATTCAGCGACTGTGGTGCATTTAATATGAGACCTTTTTAAAGCCAGGGTTCAATACGTATTTAACTTTTTTGTAATAACACCCTACTTGTTTTCAAAGTGTTATCTAAGTCTGTTTTGAATGTCACTTTCACTTCAAGATTCAAGATTAATGTTGTTTACATCATGATTATAATACCTGAGGATTATATTTATCAAGTTATAACAGCACAATACATTTCATAGATTATGTCATTGTTTGTTTTTGAATGTGTATACCTAGTGTATGAGACACGTGCATACTTGTAGGTAATCAATTTAATTTTACTATTGATCTAGTGGTTGGAATTTGACCATGATAAGGAAGGAGTACAAAGTTTTTATGATATGTGTTTATAAATTATTATTTATTTAATTTCATGTAAGAGATTTTATTTAGTACTAGATTCTGCCAGCACCTGCGACCGTGTGGAATAGTTACTATGGACTAAGGATAACATGCAGCGGAGGCACTCAAAAAAAAAAAAAAACGATTTTGAAACAATTTTAATTGGTGCTCCGCTCACACTGGTTTTAAGCGTGATGATATATAGCCAATAGCTTTCCTCGATAAACGAGCTATCTAACACCGAAGAAAATTTTCCAAATGGGACCCGTAGTTCCTGAGATTAGTGTGATCAACCAAATTAGTTAAAAATTACTTACTCTTCTCTCATACTTAACTTGAGCCATCATTCAAATTACAATAACTCATGATAAAGCGGACCGATTTTAATGAAACAATACTAAGTTACTCCCGAAGAAATGCTTTATGATTTGAGGTTTTATTGTGAACCCAGTACTTTAGCAGTGATGCGTGTTCATACAAATAGACAAACATTTCTATAAATGATTGAAATGTATTTATTCTTTTTCTTATCTACTGTATTTATTCTATTATTATTCCTAGACACCTGCAACAATTTTTTTCACAAAAATAAAAAAAACTTTACGTTCTTATTATGTGTATAGAAGATGTGAGAAGTATGAAGAATACAGACTTATAAATGGGGGTTTTGACTTGTCAATGGTATGAAAAAGCTAAACACTAAAGATTGTTAACAATTTCAAAATAGAACAGAAAGAAAATTTGTCGACAAACCGATAGCAAAGAGGAACTGTTTCATTTGCACCTATTTATAGGTATATAGTGTCATCTTGCCTATAGTATGATGAGCAAGAGGTTAACATTAATCACATATATCCTGTAAATAATCTTTTAAAATAAACCTACAATTTCTTAATTGACTATAACTATATAATAGACCAATACAATAAATTCGTGAATACTATTTGGTCTAGACATATATGGTAAAGGTTACCTGAGATACATTTATTGGGTTTTATTAGATAAAAGTTTAATCAGCTTGGAATTAGTGAACATTAGTGTTAACATATCAATATAAGTATATAATCAAGCGGGTTTTAGTGTCGAAAGGCTACTATAGAGTCGATCAATACAAGAACGATGGTGACGTCTGGAATTGACTCCTCTCTGTGCATCCACTAAAAACGGTATTGTAACGTATAATGTATTTGAAATATATGTATATATAGTAAAAGACCGGCATAATCTAATTGAACTATACAAAGACTGACATTTAGAAATGTACTTTTTTCTAGTATTTGATATATATTAGTATATAATAGGTGACATCTATTTACAAGTGTCCATAAAAACTTTATATTAAAAGCTTATATTATATTTCTAGATTTAGATTTGTTATCTATTATGTGGATCGATATGTGAAGATTGTGACGACTCTGGAAATAAGACCCATGTCTGTGCATCCACTAAAAATGAATGTAACTATTTATGTCTTGTAAAAATATATAATGTGAGGACATACACCAGATCGAGTTTCTTGCTAGTTCTTTTCCGAATTGGTGCTAGTTTTAACGTTCAAGGGCGCCTTCTATGGGCCTAAATTGAATAAAGCATATTTTGATTTTGATTATTGCACACAATTTCCTCAGTAACAGAGTGGCTCTGAACTGGAACCGATTGCCTGACGAAGTAGTATCCGCTAGTTCTGACCATGGTTTTAAAAACCGACTCGACAACTGGCTCCGGACAAATAAACTCACCTTAATAAGTGAACATCTGCAGTGACCATAACCCGACAAAAACAATTCGACACAGTGCGATATAGACGTATCAGAAATTATGCTGCTTGTCTATAAACTATAAATAAATAAATTATTTATCAGAATACTACAAACTACATAATGGTCATATATTATGTAGAGAGTATATGTATAGTTAACATTGTCAATATCCTGCACAAATAATTTTACTGTATTTTTCCAGGCATACATAATAATTGTTCTTGTACAAAATAGTGGATATTTAATTTTCTCTTTCATGTCATATTGGATGAGGTGACCTACATTAGCATATTAGTACAGTTGCGATTATTTCAAATATGGGTATATTAAATGTTGTCTGTATTTTTGACTTAACAAGTAAAGCACTTTCAGTTGTCCTCACATGGTCTTGTTTTAGATAGGAAGTAATTATTTATTAATATAAATAGACTAAGTTAAAACAGTTCAGCACCTTTTTCTCTTCTATTTGTCAACCGACCTTATTTTATTTATTAGCTGACGAGTTTTAGTGTTATGATAAAAAAAAATTAAATCAGTTATTGTTATTCCATACACAAGTCAATTGAAGCCTTTATATACTAGTGTTTATTTGTACTTCGCACTCCTGACGTCTACAATCTTCTATCATATAATAAGAAAGTAAATCTAAGTATCTGTACTTTAACATTGACATGAAAAAAAATGATGCCAGTGTCGTGGAATAAATAAAAAAAAATTATTCCTATATATTGCTACTATCTAAATAGTCACCTGATATAGATACTAAACAAGGAAACGCAGAACTATATACATATATTCATGTCTATAAAAGTGGGACTACCATGCGAATATCAAAGTTGTGACCTCTCATATTATAGCATAACTTTTTACCACTATCTCATTAGGCCTGCAATTAAGTCATTATTTGGTAATTAATTTGTAACTAAGAAATTGTTTAATAAAATAATTAAGACATTAAAATGATTGTAGCAAAGCAACTGGCTGTATGAACAAGTAACTGTTACTGTAACAGTAATAACAATATATAATGTCATTAAGTAAATGTAAAAATAAGTATGATGTACTTAATGATGTTTATAGATCTCAACTTGTGCTTCTCATGTTTAGTGACATCAGTAACCACACAAGTATTGTGATTCTGCATCACTAAAATATCCGGTTTTTTTTTGGACTTTCAATAATAACATTCAGTATTGTATAGGATATCAATACTTCATCAGTAATAGCTGATGGACGACAAAATGTTGTAAGCCATTATGATACAGTAGGATAGTTCAAGAAACTACTTACTACTACTTTTATTTTCCAAGCCTTGTATGAAAATATGTCATGATATATTAATAATGTTTTGAGACATCTCTTTGTAGTCCGCTGAAGTTGTAAAGGCCTTGTTAGACTTTACGTTTCTACTTAGACAAGGCATGAGTACCTTAATATGTTCATTAGCTGGTCATAATTGATGACTCTATTTTGAAGTTGGTGGTAGCTTTGATGCTAAAATATTATTCAATAATATTTATTTGTTAATCATAATTACTGTTAGATGTATGTCTGTTTATTATTAAAGAGCTCATTTATTAATTTCACAAATTGGGTACAATTTCTGTACAGTGTACATTAATAATAATATAGAATATTATTTGAATTTCCAGGGTATTCACTTCGAATATCGAGAAGGACGAAGACACTGATGGAATATCAATCATAAGTGATAGTGATCCTGAATCAGCATCACCTTGTGAAATGAGCTATGGTTATACTAAATCCTTGGAAGAAAACCTTCCACCTGAAGAACATGCATCCCAGTATATTTCACTATCATCATTAAAACCCAATGACAGTCACCTTCACAAATCTATGAAGAATGATGATGATATTTTAGGAGATAACATCGGGAAACATAAAACATATGTGCACCGAAGAAATAAAAGATTGAGTACAGTACTCAATATTATTATGCTAGGAAGTGTCATAACAGCTGCTGGAGTTGCTATAGGTCATATGTGGGGAGCAAGAAATGATTGTTCATCACATACAACACCATCCGTAAACAAAATCTTATCAAACTTGTACAAATTGCAAGAGGAAAACGCATATTTACGAAGTAAGCTAAAGGAACTGACATTTGCCAATATACAATTCAATCATAAGTCAGTTACATCTGAGAAATTCTCTCATACAAACAAACACCACAGATGTAAAAAAGTCTATGAAGAACCAATAAATAATAGAAATGTAGAAAAGGCCACAAAATGTCTTGACAATAATGTTGAACTTATTTTGAACACTCCTATGCCTGAATATGAAAAAGATTTTCTACATGATATAGACAAACTAAAAAATGTTTATCAACAAAATAAAAGTTGGCTAGATGAAGAAGTAGCAAAAAGAATGAAACGTGAGGAACAACCATCAAAACCAGTAAAAAATGTTAAGTTAAATACAGTTAAAGAAGAGCTAGTGGAATCCAAGGATGAAAGTACAAAAGGCCAAGTGGTCACAACAGAAAGTATTGAGAGTGTAATCGAATTAGTGCAAAATCCTTCTCAAAACAGTGATTCAAACAAAACGAAAGATATGAAAGTTAGCTATGCAGACTCGCTTAAAACTCACCATCAGAAAAAAGAGGTGAATGAAAACAAACCTAAAGTTTTTAAAAAGGGTATCAAAGAATTTAACACAAAGAAAACTAAAAAATCTGATGGGTTGGATATTACTGCTCAAATTCCCTTGAGTGAGCATGAATTCAAAAAGGATGATAGATATGTTGCACCCACAACTAAGCAAGACAGGAAAAAACACGACCGACAAAAGTCACATAAGAAACAGAAGCGAAAAAATAAATATGAGCAATGGGAAATGAAGGGCGGATATCTAAAGGACTTTGATGAATTTTCAATAAACTCACAAGAGAGTGACTATATGTTGAAAAAGCCGAATAAAAATATTTTAAATCGTAATAATCCAAATGACTTTACAGCCCAGTATGATGACAGAAATTTCAAGAAATTAATTACCAATGACATCAGGAACACATTCAAGGACAAACATTTTAAAAATGACAGAAATAAAAAAGGTGTTTATAGAAACAAAGATACCAATTGGTATGATAAAAGGACAGCCTCTAGAAGTGAAGCTAGGAAAAAACTGGAACAGGAACTATTTGAGACTACCACACCAAATACCGCCCGGTGGTATTTCAAGAGGATGCAAAAACGAGAACAATGTCGTGCAAAAGGTGATAACAGCACCAATAGGAAACAGACAAAACGTAACATGAATTACAAAACGAAACGTTAAAGTATAAAGTTTAATACTTGTTGATCAAGATTAAATTGTTCATCTACCCTCAAATTGCAATTAGATGGAAAACACTTTTCAGATAGCTTTTCACATGTTTATACACTAATGTATAACAAGTTTAGTATTTTCCATATTAGTTAGTGGAACTTCTGGTGCATGGCACATCATTTTAAAAATGACTTTGACATTATTTATAATAATTATTGTATTTGACAAAAACTTCATCACATTAAATATTAAAGTGTGTAAATATTTAGATTTTCTTAAATTTCTAGGTAACCTGGCAGTTATTGCAATAATTTAGTATTTATTATATATACTTACTCTTATGGATTTCGTATCCCGTGATATTATAATTTGATTCTAATATACAAATTTAATAAGTTACTTTAATAAAGTGAATAATAAAATGTATAGTTTTTTATTGAAGATAATTGTCTTTCAGCGCATTTTGAATGTAAAGTGGACTTCTTGCCTGCCTTTTTGCGTCGAACTCGACTCTAGGTGACAGGGGGAAGTCACCACCTATCATGGCGCGTTGCAAAAGCTGCATGTCTAATGTGCAGATTTTGCAAAAATATATACACTAAAAGCCCTTAGACATCAGTAAGTCGAGTGGACCTGACGAGATTCTCGCAATCATGCTAAAGACTGCACCCATTCCCAAACAAAGGTGACCGCTCAGAGCCGTCAAGTTATCGGCCAATCGCCATCACTTCCTTGCTTTCCAAAATAATGAAGTCATTATAAACTGCCAGCTCTTGAAGTACCTAGAGGAGAACCAGCTTATTAGTGACCACCAATACGGCTTTTTCCAATGTCGCTCAGCGGGTGACCTAGCCTTTCTGACACATCGATAGGCGGAGGCAGTCGAAAGCAAGGGGAAAGCCATAGCCGTAAGTTTAGACGTAGCGAAGGCTTTTGGTTAGGTTTGGCACAAAGCGCTTCTCTCGAAGCTTACTTCCTTTGGACTTCCCTATGTAATTTTTTTTTATACCAGCAGTGGCAAACGAACATGCGGGTCACCTGATGGTAAGTGATCACTGCCGCCCATGGACACCTGCGACACGAGGAGGGTCACAGATGCTTTACCGACCCTTGAGAAAGGAGTAGGCTCACTTCTTAAATAATGGTAAATTATAATGGTCTGGAAACCCTGCCGCTAGGAGTTTATTCCAGACGACTGACGTATGCGGAAAAAATGAAAGTGAAAATCGCACAGTGGACACATCAAGATGACACTAATGGTGTTTCAGTCCGTGACGAGTTGTTCTACAACGGAACTCGGCAGCAGGTATCAGTCCGAATAGCTCTTCAGAGCACTCTCCGTGGTAGATCTTGTACAAGGCGCAAAGCGACGCAACATCCCTACGAAGCGCCAAAGTGTCGAGCCTTAAGAACAGTACTTGGTTGCCGATGATTAGAGCCGCTCGACGTTGGATACGGTCAAGAGGATGTAGATGACATTACGGTGCTCCGGCCCAGAGGTGAGAACAGTATTCCATGTGTGGACGAACTTGCGCCTTATAGAGCTGAAGACGGGGATCCGATGTGAAATACCGTCCTGCTCTGTTAAGAACACCTAATTTTTTTAAGGCTAGTTTTGCTATGACTTCCAGATTATCACCAAACTGAACGTTGCTTTAGATATCGACACCCAGGATACTAATAGTAGGCTTGACAACTAAGGGGACTCCCTGAAAGAAGGGAACTGCGTCAAAGAGGGCCTTTTTAGCGGTGAAGGTACAGACTTGTGTTTTTTGGGGTTAAACTGAACCAGATTTTGTCTTCCCCAATCAGAAACACACTCAAGTGAGGTCTCTATTTCAGACACAAGTCTATTACGGCTCTCATACGGTTCCCGTGAAACACCGGCACGACTGGTATAAAAATAATCCACAGTGCTATCATCTGCATAGCAATGAATGTTACTGATTTGTAACATATCATTGATAAGCAGAAGAAATAAGGTGGGGGACAATACACAGCCTTGCGGGACTCCAGCAGTCACAGACCTGAGATCCGAGCATGCTCCCTCGACGACGACTTTTATGCTCCGATCCTTGAGAAAACTGGACACTCAATTGCGTAGTTTCCCAGGGAGTCAATACGAAGCCAGCTTTGACTTGACAGTCCATTGTGCTAGACTCGATCGTAGGTAAAATCCAAACTAACAGCCAGGGCTTCCCCCTTATTTTCGAATGCTTCCGCCCATTTATGTGTTAGAAAGGTTAAATGATCGCCAGCTGAACGGCCTTGACGGAAACCGTATTGGCGGTCATTAATGGGCTGGCTCTCTTCTAGATACTTCAGGAGCTGGTTGATACAAGATTCTATTATCTTAGAAAACAGGGAAGTAATGGCAGTAGGCCGATAGTTGCATAGATCAGAGTGGTCGCCTTTTTTATGGATCGGGTGCACCAAGGCGGACTTCCAGATGTTAGGGACAATGCCAGTGGAGTATGAGTACCGAAAAAAATGTGAAAGAACCGGAGTCAGTTCCGGAGCACAATTTCTAAGGATAATTGCGGGGATTTGGTCTGGCCCACTCGACTTAGTGATATCCAAGGAGAAGCGTGCATTGCGTATAGTTCTTTGCAAAAACCGAACATTAAGCATCGAGCTTTCGCAACGCGGTAATGTTGATGGTATCTTCCCTTTGGAATCGTGGGTCAAGTTGGACGCAAAAAAGCAACTAAGGAGATCGGCCTTGTCTTTAGCGTCATGGGCCAACGACTCGTCTTCCCTCCGCAATGATGGAAATTCGACAGAAATTCCCAAGGACAGCTTTGGCAAGAGACCAAAACGCCAGAGTTCCCGATGGGAGACGAATCAATTTCTCACCAATTTTGTCAACAAAGGTGGACTTAGCCAGGCAATTGCTTTTTTGAGACCTGGAGGCAAAGTTGTACTCCTTTTTTAATGCGCAGGTGTTTACACCCTGTGATGCCACTGCTTCAACCCAGGCCCAGTAGCATTTCTGCTTTTGATGGCAAGCCATTCTACACGTGCGACCGAACCAAGGTTGAGACTTACTTCCGATGGGTATCATGGAGCTCGGGATAAATAGGTCCATCCCTTGAAGTACGACGTCGGTTATACTTTTCCCGACGACATCTGGATCATCCAGCGAGAAGCAAACCTGCCTTCATGAGTAAGAAGCGAAGAAAGTACGCAACCTATCCCAGTCCGCTGATCTGTAGTGCCAGCCTTGGCGTCTATCCAAAGATCGTGGACGAAAAGGACGCTTCAGAGGCACAGATGTCTGGATCAGGCAGTGATCCGACAAGCCCAGAGGGGCACTGACGTTTATCTGATAACTGTCCGGAGGAGACGTCAAAAGAAGGTCCAACAGTGAAGGCAAATGATTCTCGACGCCCGGTATCCGCGTAGGCGAAGCTACCAATGTGTGAGGGAATATGCTAAGGAAAAGTAAAAAACAAATCGCCCCGTGTAATCGGTAGTACATGAACCAAGCCATTGAGCGTGATGGAGAATTGAGTCGATCGCTATTTGTATGTGCTAATAAGTATTTATTTTATTTTTTATTAATGCATTAGCTAGGCAGTTTAATCAATTTACCCAACAGTAAAGAAAAGCTGCCTAGATTATTTGAACATTGGACAAGTATAATTGTATTATCGAAGAATAGAGTACAATTCCATTAGCTCATGAGGAAATTAAGCACTTAAAATCTTTCATAGCTAAATCCAAGTTTAAAAAAATCCCCGGTGGAAAATTGATATGGAGGCTCCTTCACTTCAACATTTAAGATTTCTTTGTGATCATGCAATTGCTGATTAGATGTATCATCTATATCTACACTGAGTGAACTTTTAAGTACAATTTCAGAGCTCTGGTAAGAAGGTAAATAAAATTAACACTTTTTAATTCATATAATTTTATTACAGATATTTATTAATATATTCAGTTGAGAATAGAAATGAAGCTAAATTACGTCTACACATGCTTTACCATATTGACAAATTGATACCATTTATCAAAAAATACAAATATAGGTAATATATTTGAAACATAAATAGTCACTTTTATATACAAGTACGTAAAAGCAGAAGTTGTAAGATATGACTATGTAACAAAATAGTAAATTATTTATCGATCTCATTAAATTCTACAAACAATTTTTTATCGGGTGAAATAGCAGTCATCCAATCTATATGATGTTATTCGTGTACATCAGCTTCAGTCAACTTCAAGAGGATAACACATCGGAAGCCAATAATAATAGATTCTTATTGCCGAGGACTTATTGGAACAATTTCTGTGCCTGTGTGTGTTGCTAGCTGCAAGATTTCAGATCAAAATACAAAAGAATAAATACTGTAGTTTCATCATATAAATATCTATTTATATGTACTCTCTCTCTCATTTATATGTACCTCTACATCTGTAGAGGCGGTGCTTTTGCGGTTAAGTGTTTAATAGATTCTTCAATTTTTCTATAAGTTCTATCACAGGTAGTACTACTCTTGCACAGGTACTTACTACTCTTGTACTGATTTTACCACTTGCACAAGTATTACCAATTTTGCACAGGTACTACCACTCTTACACAGGTAATACCACTCTTGCACAGGTACTTACTATTCTTGTACTGATTTTACCACTTGCACAGGTATTACCAATTTTGCACAGGTACTACCACTCTTGCACAGGTAATACCACTCTAGCACAAGTACTACCACTCTTGCAAAGGTGCTACCACTCTTCCACATTCTAACACTACTCTTGTACTGATTTTACCACTTGCATAGGTATTACCAATTTTGCACAGGTACTACCACTCTAGCACAAGTACTACCACTCTTGCACAGATTTTACCACTTGTACAGGTTCTAACACTCTATGTCTTTATTTTGCTACTATTGTCATTTTTATAGGAGGTAACTGTTAACTGATATGACTGTAACAAGTATACAGTTAGCAATATTCAATCCAGGTTAACTGGGAATATTTTTTGCGAAAATTTGTAAAAGACTTTTGATTAAAGATTCTCTTGACGTCATCATAATAAAGTCAGTGCAGCGTAACTTAAATTTGTGTTTTGGACAAGTTGTCAATATGTCCGTGCCTCAGAGACACATGGGACGTGTATCCTCGTGTGCTTTGTAATAAAAACTATAGAATTATGTTTCTAAACAATCCATCATTGTAGTACATCTGGGGACCATTTTGAATTTGTGTTACTGTTTTAATTTCGTGTTGTTTGACTAACGAATCTCTGACGAATCAATATAGACAATATCTTGTTGAACCCATTGTTTAATCATCTCGAATAGCTTCACTAAATACCAAATTTATCGCAACGGTCACATCACCTGAAAATAAACATTATATGAAACATTTATGTAGTTTTAATTAGATGGTATTAATTAATATTTTTTTATTAATTTGCGTTTTAAAAATTAAGAATACTCAAAAATCTAATTTGCGATGAAACATTTATATTCCTATGACTTAAACTTGTTAAACCTATCACTACATATCTAAAACAAAGTCCTCTGCCACATCTGTCTGTTTACGATAAACTCAAAAACTACTGAGCGTATTTTCATGCGGTTTCCACCAGTAGATAAAGTGATTCATCAGGATGGTTGCAGTGTATCTGTCAAGGTTTTCTAGTATCAGAGCGGCACAACGTCTGCCGGGCCCGCTAGTAATGACAAACAAAGACTATGGCAATGAAACCGAAGCGGTAGAAGGTAATTTTTTATTAAGTAGCTACCCAGCTCGGCTTCGCACGGGTTTACTAACGACAAAGATAAGGTTAAATTTCCAATTTAAAGTACAACCTTATAATTTAAATAAAATGGTAACTTAACAATTTCTGTGTCACTCACTCGCTCAGTTCTTTATATGGAAATACTTTAACCATTGATATATTACACATTTAATGTCTCACAGCCGGCACACAAAAATGAGTGCATAATTTTGAATTATGCAGGCAGCATTTCAGATAGTATCGCGTCGCTTGCGTGCTTGTAAAAACAACTTTAAATCATTCAGGTAAGGTTGAATTTGCAAAATCATAAGTTTATCGCATAACTATAACCACATATGCATATTGGCGAGTTTATGCGGCCGGTTTTGAGTGCAAATTTTATTCAAGTCTGTGCATTTTAAGTTTTTATATATCAATGCCTTTAACACAAAATTTTCACTTTTTCATACTACTGTTAAAACATTTTCATAGAAACAAACTTTGTCCTGACAACTACAAATATAACAAAAATATAATTAGCCAAATTGGTGCAGCTGTTCTGAGATGGAATGCTTGTATAGATTTGACAATTGATTTTATTTTGTATCATCTACATCAGCCTGTAAGAGACCCACAGCAGGGCCATGAGCCTATTCCCGAAGGAAGGTATAGGCGTAATTACCACTCTAGCCCAAGACGTATTGGTGATTTCAAACTCTGAGAAATTCACAGTTCTATATTTTCCCCATTTTTTATTTTGTATAACTGTTTGAAAATAACTTTGTCACAAAGAAGAACATGTAGCAATTGGCTTATACTCATCGTATATTTGCCCGACGTCTATCATTGATTATTAGGCCGCTAACCCAAAATTCAGGGTGGAAACCTCGAATAGAAAGAAAAGTTTATACATCACAAAGCTGAATACTAAAGGAAAGAATAATAACAAAGGGTTTAAAATTACCAGAACAGATGAGAAGTGCTCGGATATTTAACGCATCATCCAGGAGTCCCATCTCGTGCATGTGATTCAACTGAGTTGTGAAGTCCTCAGCTCTTGAAACTGGACTCTGTGAAGATGATGCTAAAACATAGAATAATATTACATTGAATTAATTATTGTATATTAAGGATCCGCCCCAACTTCGCAAGGATTCCATTTACTGACGCGGAATCATAAATGTATAAATGATTTAGGTAAATTTTTTTGATGCTCTGATATGTTTTTTCTGATTTTTTTTTGGCATCTGCAGATCTTATCCACAATTCAATTAATATCTTGCGGTGAGTCCGATAATCCAAGGAATAGATTTGTTAATATAGATTTTTTTTTACCTTGGTATGTAATGTAGCTTTTTTTTTCGAACTGACTACGCTATTGACCTACCAAGGTCTTAACAGCTTCACCGGACTACTATGTCATGTAGTGGGTTTTATATTTTATTAATTATTGTGTGTTATTTGATATATTTTGTAATATTGGTGGCATTTTACTGAATATAGTTCGGTTGCATAAATTCTAAGGCGCCACAAAAACTCCCCGGAAAGTTCTAACAAGGGAGCCACCATCTTGATAGAATATTAAAATTATCGTAAGACACTTATAATATTATTATCTACACGACAATGGCATTAATAATTAGATTTATTGCCAAAAATAACATAAAAAAATATATCCAAGTTAACCAATAACCGCATGTAAAACAAAAAGTAAGTCAATGCCAACACATACAATTACTGGCGCGCAATTCATAAACGCAGTAAAGAACATGTTAACGGTTTCGAGAAAAATGCGGTAAAATTTGAAATTGTATTTGTGGTTACCTGCAATTTGTTATGCAAACATTTTTTCCTTTTTTTTATTATAGGAAGCAAACGAACCTGTGGGTCACCTGATGTTAAGTGATCACCACCGTCCATAGACACTTGCAACACCAGAGGAGTTGCCAGTGCGTTGCCAGACCGTGTTCGGGAGAAGGGGGATTGGGAATCCGGCGCTCTCACTGACCGAACGAAACGCAACAATGCAATCACTGTAACTTCACGTCGGTTTTCTATGAGAGGGTGGTACTACCCCGGACGAGCCGACCCATTCATGCTGAAACCAGTAATAGCTTCAGCGTGGATCTATCACCTATAAATATGTATATATACTAATCTTTTCGTAACCACATATAAAAACATACATAAAAATTTCAAGTTCTACCGCATTTTTCTCGAAAACCGTTAACATGTTCTTTACTGCGTTTATGAATTGCGCGGTAGATTAGTAGGGCAGTTACAAACATATACTGGGTGTTGGAGACCGCTTCCGAAAACGAAAACAGACGACAGTACTAATGATACTTTTGATGATGGGCCGGAAAAAAATCAATCCTGATTTTAAAAAAAAACATATTTTGAAAATGTTTTATTAGCATTATTTACGCTCCATCATGTTAGTACAACTAAATTAAACGAAAGTTTCATAAAAAATACATAACTTTACTAAAAAAAAAACAGTAATGTATAACAAAAACAAAAAAACAGCTGATACTCGGGTCAACGAACCTCAGCTTGTGATCGTGCAAATACTTATTTACTACATTTAATCGTTTCTCTTACAAACACGCCGCCTAAAATTTACGCTTTTGTCGGTATAAATTTCGCAGCCGCCATTAAAGAATTAGAGGCGGCGTTCACAATAAAAATTGCAAGTCAATTTAGATAATTGTGATGTACCTACCTGTTTTCAAATAATGGTATTGGACGGACTAAAAACGGAAGTCTGTTAACATTAAGTATAAGAATACTATTTTAAATTCATTCTGATAGATTAATTAACTGTCGATCATATTTGCAATTAATTTTCACTATCAAATTATTCTGTACCATTTCGTTTTTAATTTCTTGTACAAAATCAAAGATAAAGATTAAATAGTTTTTATAATTGTGTACGTGAGTATCTAATTAGGTTAATTTTATATTCTAATATCATTTTTGTAGTAACGAGCTTCTTGTTACGTCAGGGTAAAATTGATTGTAAAGTTGTATTAAATAATTAGAGTTATAACTTCTTAATTCCATAAAGACTAGTCAGTAAGGATAACTAAGCTTATAAAATAAAAGTTGGGAATGTCTAACGCTTTATTGAGCTGTGGAAATGATCAAAGTGCCGTCAACGGCGCGACGGCCGCGGCCCACCGCAAAGGAGCGGGATTGATGTTTAGTTTTTGACCCGGGA
Source organism: Antheraea pernyi (assembly GCA_015888305.1). Classification (NCBI taxonomy): domain Eukaryota; kingdom Metazoa; phylum Arthropoda; class Insecta; order Lepidoptera; family Saturniidae; genus Antheraea; species Antheraea pernyi. The sequence continues at coordinate 318,133 of MU159008.1, forward strand.
GTTTGTTGACCCGGGCTGATCAGCTGTTTATGTTTTTTTTTAGTTTAATTACTTTTTTTTTTGTGATGTAATGTATTTTTTTAAAACTATCATTTCATTTAGCTGTACTAACATGATAGAGCGTAAATAATGCTAATAAAACGTTTTAAAAATACGATTTTTTTAAATCAGGATCGATTTTTTTCCGTCCCATCGTCAATGGTGTCATTAGTACTGTCGTCTGTCCTCGTTTTCGGAAGCGGTCTCCTATAAGTATATTATTAACACATATAGTCAATAAATCCTTTATACAGAAGTTTAGTATAATTAAATTTCATTTTATTCAATGAAATGCAGTGCACCTATAAAAAAGGCAAATTAAGGGGAAAAGGCTAGGGTAAGGAGAGTTTTTATGCAGGTGGGGGGAGGATATCATATAGGGAAAAACGTAGATTAGGAGAGCTGAGATCACGGCCGTAGCTACAGGGGGGGGATGTAGGGCAATACCCTACCTTAAAAATACCAAAAACTAAGTTAAATTATTATAATGAAATTGTTTGTTCATAGTTTGAGAATTAAAAAAATTGTAGCGATAGGTATCTAAACTTTTCCCAACATACCAGTTTGTGACGTTTGAGGGCAGATCAATTATGATAAATTTTTTAACTTCCGCCCTACCTGTAACCAATGCAGCGCTACCTCAAACATGACTCTGGCTACAATCCTGGCTGAGATGCTCATTTACAGTTTATTAGAATCAGAAGTAACATAAGTCTTCGAGTCTACACACAAACAATTTTTTTTTGATGTGTTGTTTTAAATTTGTGGTATCTTATGCCATTACATAGTATAAAACAAAGTCCCATACCGCGTCTGTCTGTCGCAATAAACTCAAAAACTACTGAACGGATCTTTATGCGGTTTTCACCAGTGGATAAAGCGATTCACGAGTAACGTGTTGGTATATAATTTGTCCAAGATTTTTTTATAATCAGGGCGGGACAACGTCTGCCGGGCCCGCTAGTAGAATATATTTTAATATTATTTAATTCTAATATTAACTCAGCATTTAACTATAGTTGTAACCCATTTTAAAGTGACGATTTGATGAAAAATAAAACCCATACACCAGGAGTAACTAACGCTTATGTGCTGGTTGCTGGAACACTATCCTTCTGTAGGAAGGTAAACAATATATATATATATATGCTTAAATGACATAATTATTTCAGTGTTTATGTTTAAATGCTTAAGGCAAATTATTACAATAGTTGACTAACCAGCAGTGCTTTGTTCCATTGGAGTTCCCGCACTGTTGTTTCCATGTGTACCCGCTCTGTTTATAGCTTCAGAGATGGCTTCGCTAAACATCTCGGCTGTGATGACTGAACGGCTGGCACCTTGTATAACATTTTAACCAAAATATTATCAAATCGAGACTTTAATTAATTCACGACAATTAATTTCATTGTTTAATCTATAACTGTGAAAATCAAGATTAAAGTACATATATGCAATTGATTTTATTCTAGGTCAGCATAATCACCGAAAATATATTGTTTCCTTGTTAAAATAAAGCAAGAAAATAAAGAAATGCTAGCATTTTTACATAATTCAAAGGATTTAGATACGATTATTATGTCTTTATATTGGAATTTAAAAAATCACATACAAACTGTGTGAATATTCAAACTATGCTAGCATACTAATGAACAATTGTGTAGTACTATTGGTTAGGTACTACTGACCCGTACTAAATTAGTATTGGCTGGTATTAAAAACGGTGGCTGACTACTAGATACAAGATATTCTCATCTAAATTTGTTTTCATCCAAATCTAAGATAGATAAATCTAAGATCTAAATCAGATTGTTAACACAGTTATAGATATTCTGTAAGTTATTCATCATTGTATCGTAGTCCGGTGAAGCTGTTAAGACCTTGCTTGGTCAATAGCGTAGTCAGTTTGAAAAAAAATCATTGTATCTTTTCATAACTCAAGTGGGTTTTCAAATTTTAATTGGAACGACGTTCATTATTGCGCGTTACACGCCTCGAGTGTAACACGACTTTTTTGCGACACCTTAGTACAAGAGCCAGCAACGTTCGAAGAAAAAGAATTATAGATTTTTAAAAGAATTTTAATATATATCTTTCTCTATGCTTTTCCAAACAGGATTGAGGTTGCCTGATTGCCGGTAAACGTGTTTATTTTCCGTCAGTTTTCTTCGACATAACTACACATATGTATAATAATTTTACTATTTTATTTTTGTCTGTATGTGTACAAAATAAAGTTGTTCTAAGGCGAAGACATTTTATCTACTTACGAGTGTAACAGTATTTTTTGTTTGCGTTTTAATTTATTGCGCTCTTGTTCCTTACGACGGCAGATCAGCGTTACTTTGCTAGTATTTTTTAAAGTTATGATTTGATTCAGAAAATTTAAAATCTAACCGGATCCAGTGGGGGTTCCAGTCTCTGTGGCAGATTCACCAGCGCGACTCGACTCGCCGGTGGTCTGCAGGAGGCGCAACAGGCTGTCCTGGCTGCCCCCGCCGCGGCCGCTCGACGAAGAGACCGCTTCGGTTGCGGCCTGAGAAACGTTTTATTTATATAACACAATAGTGGAGAACAAGCATTACAGTAAGCGGTCACCGCAGTCTATGGACACTTTCAACATCACAGATATCACATATACGGTGGCAACCCTTAATCAGACATCAAATAGCTTAATTTTTTTAATGTAAAATGAATAATATCAAAATAAAAACTAATAAACAACAAAGAGAATGTTAGTTAAAGTTTGTTCAATTAACGAAATTCAAGGATCACTTTTCAAAGATAATCATTACGTAACTGCTTATCGTGGGAACGCCGCACGGTCGAACAAAGGGAAGCGGGGCGCGAATCGAAGTGCGCTACGCAGACCAGAGTACGCGACAGGGCATTATTCATTTATTACACTAGCTCATTTTTACGTAAATCAGCTGATGTTGAGTGTATTATCACTATTGCGTTTCTGGAGATAATTAGGTCGAATATTAACCACCTATTTTTTTAAATTGATTTAGAACGAAAAGCAAGTAATGAATAAACTGTGAGAGTATTGCAACTATTTAACCAGTCATGTATATACAATTCTACTGTCCGTTTATATGTGACTGAACTCCTCCTAAACTGCTGGACAGATTTTGATAAAAAGATTTTGTGAGTGTTCAGGTGGATTCATAAATAGTTTAGATTTACTACTGAACCCGGTAGGTGGCACTGCGGTTGAATTTTTGGATTTATTTTATTATCAAAGCAGGACAACGTCCGCCAGGCCACCTAGTTACATGTAAATATCATATAGCATGACATCCTATTTAGTACCAAACTAATACAATTCAAATGTGTGTTCTACATCTCTTACACAAACAATCACTATTAAATAATACATAGGCGTACACAAATTAATAATATCTATAAACATATATAAAATAAATGTAAACAAGTATAGAATAATATTCTAGTGATCCCTTCACAGAATAATACACAGAATTACAACAAACCTGCAAAGCAGCTGCCAATTGTTCTTGTGTAATCGGATTCCTCTCCCCATCTTCTGTCTCTTCTTCATCAGCATCCTCATCCTCTGATAAAGCTTCTAAAGAATAAGCAAATCCTGAAGTTGGAACTGAAATTAAAAGATAAATAACCATAAATATAATGTTACTTTTACCCGAAAACACTTCGCCTAGCATATAAGTATGTATAATAAATAATATATAAGTATGTGTAATGTATGTAGGTGGTAGAGCCACGCTGAACCTATTAATGGTTTCAGCATGAATGGGTCGGCTCGCCCGGGGTAGTACCACCATCTCACAGAAAACCGACGTGAAGTAACAGTGCTTGCATTGTTGCGTTTCGTTCGTTCAGTGAGAACACCGAAGACCCACCTCCCCTCCCCTACCCTTCTTCCCCCCCTAACACAGGCTGGCAACGCACTTTCGATTCCCCTGGTGTTGCAAGTGTCTATAGACGGTGGTGATCACTTAACATCAGGTGACCCACATGTTCATTTGCCTCCAACGATATAAAAAAAAAAATGTATATAAGTATGTACCAGCTGTTGCACTTGTACGCCAGTCCTTCTGTATGTTTAGCATGTTACGATATTAGACCACATCTTTATTTGTAGGCCTATAGTTGTTGGACAAGGGCAAGTTCATCACTCTTTCAGCTAACATATGGTACAAACTCACGACATGGCATCTATGTGTTCCACACATGCCTCTTAAGCGTTCTGAGGCCTTGGTATTAGCTGGTTAGAGAGAATGAAATGCGAAGAAAAACTACACTCACTGGCTAAAGGGACACTTTTTACCTCTTTAAGTATCCTACATAACTCATTTTCTGTTGGCCAATAGAGAGTAAGTAATGCAGGATTTTTCAGTGTAAAAAAAATCACACTCGTTTACTTACGGTCAAACATGCTGACAAAAAAAATCATCAAAGTGTTTATACCATTGTCATTTGAAGATGCAGCATTTGAACGTGATCGAACAAGTCTAGTGAGATGACGCAAAGCTGTGGGCAGTTCTGGATGTGCATTTGCTCCACGTCGCATTGTCTGAGTATTGGCCCCTAGAGCAGCAAGTAACTCAACCTCATGTAAAATTGAGAGTGCAACACAATCTTCACCTATAGAAGGGGCTTGTTCTATAATTTCACCCATTGCAGCTTCATCATTTAATAACTGTAACAATATGATATATACAAGGTGAATGACATTTTGGTGTGTTTTAAGATGACTCATGAGTATTATTATAAGTTTTACGATGAAATTCATAAGTTTTCATACTTTATTTCAGAATTGACCTTGTCAGGATTTATTAATCCATAAAACAAACCCAGACCACCTTCTCATAAATAATTCTGTTTCATGGGAACTTTGTTTTAAATGGATTACTTATGGTTTATTTTATTATTTAGTTTAGAACATCCTTTTACCTTAATTTGTAAGCCTTTTACCAATTATAGTTTTACCTTTTTTAGAACTGGCTTGTTTTTATTTTGTATTTTATGATTAATTTACAATTATATTGTTAGAGAATTACAGATTATAGGTACAATTTCAGTACACTACAATATGTACACATATGTATTAAATAGTACTTTGGTTAATTATACTATTATTTTTGACTGTCTTATGTTATATAATTCTATAGAATAAAGTCAGAAATTTCATCATACATATTTACATCCTTTAGCTTCCAAATTTTTATAATAAAATAAAGTAAACAGAGACTTAAATTAAATGCATAATAATCATCATGACGCTTCCAAATTAAGATCAAAGGTTGAAACTTATTTCCCCACTCTAAAACAAGTATTTGTTGTGTAAGTGTGTAAACAATTGTAAGTACTCTAAAACAAACAAAATGTTAGGAAATCTCAGTATTATGCATTAAATTATTAATACAGTGAGTCTGTTCTACTAATCCCTTTCACTTATCAATATATACTTTCATTTGCTTGAATTGATTTTGTAACAAACATAACAAGACTGAGAATTACACCCCTGATAATGATGGTCCCTTAGACACTGTCCAGATGAGGCGTTTTGCGCGAGAGTCGACTCGCGCGTTCCCTAGATACTTGAGCTACATGTACTCCGTCCAGATGGTGCCGCGCGTTTCCGAACTCGCGCAAAATACGCGTGCAATGAGCGAGCCTCTCGACTTGCGCGTTCGACGCGCGTCTCGAGATACTCAGGCCCCATTACAACGTCCAGTACTACGCGAGACTCCATGGAGATTCAAAATAGTAGTCAGTAGTCTATCAGTAGAATGTATCCTGGTGTATGTGACGTTTCCTAGAGTAGAAACGTGATATATTTTGAAGTACACAAGTGGACTCGCGCATAAATCACCTCATCTGCACAGACTCTTTCGCTCTTTCGTTCACAGACTCCACATCAAACACCAATGTATTTTATTATTTATCATCATAGATGGTTTCATTACAGGCTGATGAAGTATTATTTAACAATATTGTAACCATACATAATTTCAATGAGTGTATAGGGTTCATTTCACCCATTCCTAATGCTTAGTGTGATTTTAATATTAAATTGCATACATATCTCCTCAAGCTTTTGTTATCATCACAATCTCCACCAGTTACGATACGGCACTCGTACGAGGTGGTTGATTCCTTAGTGAATATAGTTTTACCAGCTAATTACCTCTATTGTTCGTGACACAAACCGGTTTACGAGCGCAAGCTGCGACGGGTAAACTGAAAAGTATGTTTTTATCTGATACCTGCGCTAATGGATAGTAATATCGATCGTGCAAATTATAATGACATAATAACAACGAATAACGATATTGAACAATTAAGCGAAGATGATATGATTGATTCAGAGGGAGACCGTTTATGTGATGGTGAACTGACGCAAATGGAAGCAGAAGAAAATACAATTAATGCAAGACCGAAAAAAAGACCAAGAAAAGAAATTGAGAAAGAATGGACGGTAGTTACAAAAAAAAAGGAAAAGAAGTTAGATGAAGGTAAGAATTTCATTGAAATGTATATATCTGGGAAAGATAAAATGCCTAAACAATTCGCTTTAGCCAAATTGTTTATGGAGCAAAAAATTACCGATATAAATAAAGTTAAATACCTCAATCCTTATAAGGTCCGAATAGATTTTACAAATGACAGCAGTGCCTCAAAATTGGAGACATGTGAGGAATTTACTAACAAAGGATGGAGGATTCAAAGAGCTATGGAAAATAGCTTATCATATGGCGTAATTAGAAATATAGATCTAGATATAACAGAAGAAGTAATGTTAAAAAGTATTCAATGTCCAAATTCTGCGGAATTAATCTCACTTAATCGGCTTATGCGTCGTGATGAAAATAAAGAAGGCTGGTCTCCTAGTGAATCTGTTCGACTCTGTTTTAAGGGTTCTTATCTACCTCCATACATTCAAGTTGACAGTCTCAGAATAGTAGTAGAAGCTTATGTATTTCCAGTATCTCAATGCTCTCGATGCTGGAAGCTAGGACATACAGCAAAAAGATGCCCCTCTGGGAAAGTAATATGTCCAAAATGTACCGAAAATCATCCTAATTGTGAAACCTTGATTTATAAGTGTGTAAATTGTTCTGGAAATCATATGGCCCTCAACAGATCGTGTCCAGCGTATCTCAAAGAAAAAAAGATTCGTGAATTAATGGCAGACTTTAACTGTACATACCGAAAAGCCTTGACAGTATATGTACCTACAAAGTTACCTTCTCAAGAAGAGCTTAAGTTAACGAATAATTTTTGTAAGGTTAACCCAGAGGGTACTCATATCCTAGAAACTATAAGCCAGAATTCGCCTACATTTGCTGAGGTTGTTAAAGTAAAAGCGGACGTCCACAAACACACTCAGTCTAAGCAGACGATACAAACTTCTAAGAAGATTAAGCCCCATAGTAAACCATCTGAGTATCGCTCAGAGGAATGTCATGTTGAAGCTCTTCCCAATACACATTCAACACCGAAGAAAGAAGTAAAATTTGAAGAATTATTAGTAAGACTTAAGGAAGTTATATTTTTAAGTAAAGGTAGCATACAATCTAAGGTATCAAATATTATAAAACTTTGTGTAGAATGGTTGATTTTAGTTGTAGTAGACAATATTGCGGACTGGCCTATATTAAATAGTATATTAAATTATTTTAATGGATAGCAACAAACCAATAGATCAGCTTAATATACTACAATGGAATACTCAAAGTCTTAGACCTAAACTAATAGCATTAGAAAATATATTAGCACTAGAAAAAATCCACATTGCTGCACTCAGTGAAACCTGGTTAGTGCCAGATAGCCAGTTAAAGATACGCGATTATAATATTTATCGGAAAGATAGGTATGATTCATATGGTGGAGTTGCTATTCTCACTCATAAGTCAATTAAATCGCATATACAAAGTACATCTTATTCTAATCCTGCTATAGAGATGATTAGTGTTAAAGTTGATAATTGCGAAAGAATTGAAAATATAGTTTCTATATATTGCCCGCCATCTGTACGTACCTCTCAACGTGAATGGGATGAAATATTTATGTTATTTAACAATAAAACTCTATTGGTAGGTGATTTCAATGGCCATCATACCAACTGGTCCACTAAAACAGATACAAGGGGTATTCAAATTTTTGATTCCGTGATAGGTAGCCAATTTACTACATTGAATAATGGTCAACATACACGTATCAAACTTGTTGTTGGTGAATTGCAACAGTCTTCTCCTGATATTTCTATAGCTTCATCCGATATAGCGTTACAATTTCAGTGGCGTATTTTAAATGAAACATTAGGTAGTGATCACCGTATGATAATAATTTCATCTAAATTTATTAGTAATTTACAACCAGTTTTGAAAAGAAATTACAAAAAAGCTGATTGGGATCATTATACAAAGTTATTAAAAAATCTTTACTCCAATGTAACTCTACCAAAAGATTTACAGTATGCATATGATATTTTTGTACATTATATAAATATAGCTGCAAAAATACACATTCCATTTATAAAAATTAATCAAAACCCAGACAGTAAATTTTTACCTAAACACTATTGGTCACCAACTCTCTCCCAAGCTGTAGCTCAACGACGTTTAGCATTGTCAATATTTAGACGTAATCCAACACCACGGAATCTAATTGTTTTAAAAGACAAAATACGCGTAGCACAACAATTAATACGCGAAGCGAAAAGTAAGAGTTGGCATGTATTCTGTTCATCTCTGGATCACACTACTTCTGTTCCTACGATGTGGACTAAAATGAACTGGATGAAAGGGTACAAAATATCCAAACAGTACATTGAAAATGATAAAGCTTGCAAGTTACTGCAAAGTTTGACACCAGATTATGTGCTTCCTGACAATCCAATGTTCATATCTCATAATCCCAAATTAGAAACTCTGATTACAATTCAAGAACTAGAAAGATGTATAAAGTCAAAAGACACATCCCCAGGGAGTGATAATATTTCATACTCCATGATTAAACACCTGCCAGACAGTGGGAAAAGTCTATTGCTGGAATTATACAATGCCTTCTTATTTTCAAGTTTTGTACCCAAGCAATGGCGGGAGATAACTATATTGCCGATTCCAAAACCAGAACGTGATCTAAATTCTACTCCATCTCTGAGACCTATCTCACTGATGTCTTGTTTATGTAAAATTTTTCATGGCATTTTAGTCAATAGATTAGAATGGTACATAGAAAAAAATAATTTGATACACAGTAGTACGTCTGGCTTTAGGAAATGTCGTTCTACATTGGATAACCTTACAAGTTTTGTAGCTCGAATACAGACTGGTTTTTGTAATAAACAATGTACTGTTGGATGTTTTCACTATGACGGGCTTTTTCGCCATATACATGGTGGTTGTGACCCAGACAGGCTCAAAAACCCTAAAAAAAAAAAAAAAAAAAAAAAAAAAAAAAAAAAAAAAAAACAATCTCCACATGAGAAGTGGTATTACTATATTGTGTTGCTGATGTACCTGCATGGCGCGAGTCCAGCCAGGAGCGTTAGGTGTACATCCCAATGTCCTTAATGATGAATTCAGAAACTGTAAATCATTATCGGTATATGTTGGAAGAGGTGCAGTTACAGGTTGAACCTTTTTCTTTACCACATGAACCATTTCTCCATTCCTGACACCACTTTCTTGAAGGGTTCTATTGTCTTTCAATACTTTGCCATGATGAATCAGTTCTGAAACATTAGTAGGTATAACATTGCTTATTTAATATAGTAAGATAACTTTAAGTCCTTCAAATAAGGCTCACTCTGTAACGACTCACAGCTGACAGACAAGTTTACTAAGTGCACTACAACAACTATTGTGAGAAGGTGGCACTCTGAAAGCCCAAGCATACTAAGAATGCAAAATGTGTGCTCATTAGACGGATTAAGAAAGCATCTGTAACTAAAAAACAACAACACGTGTATTACCAGACAAATACCACTAATGCAGACACATTATTGCCACATCTATTTATTACTCTTTTTTCATTGTATATAGCTTAATGTTTTGATTATTTTAACACTCCAGTATTGTATTAATTGCTAGTTCTAATTTTCCTATATGACAGTATTGTTTGTATTCTAAATGCCTGTACATTTTTATTTGTAATGCTTGCACATGTTCTACTTACTATCTCATTTAAATTTGCTTTATTGGCCAATAAAAGGAGAAATCGTAAACTAGTTGCCAAAATATTTACTAATCAATATAAATAGAACATTTGCGATTCTATTTACAATCTCATTTAAATTTGCTTGCTTGGCCAATAAAAGGAGGATTCGTAAACTAGCTGCCAAAGTAATCAATACAGAGTCAGATATTTTATTTATCTTAAACCTTCTGATATAATCACCGTGGTAGTTACGCTGCCACATCTAGCTAAAATTCTATAAACAAAGCTGGCTATGTCTAAGGCATGGCTATATACACATTGCCACATAACTTACCTAAAGATGACGATGGCAGATTGGTTTTTCTCTCGGCTTCATTTTTAAGACAGTCGACAGTATTGTCTAGTCCAAAATTTTCAAGTTTGCAACGCTCTATCGGTCCAGGCTTCACTTTTATTCCCAAAAATATGCAGTTCTGATTTTCCATTGTTGCAAGTATATCAGTCTGAGAATAATACATACATATGCATTAATTTGTGATTATACCTCGTTTGGAAAAAGACACTATTTTTTTATTTACTCAATATCTGTAAAATAATCATAAATGTGAAGAAAACACGTAAACAATAAGTTATGTAGTGACTTGCAACTTTTCTAATTCTCTGTATACTATTATCTTACATAATACGTCTCTCACTATAAGAAAAGAAGGTCACAATATATCAACTATTGCTAAAAATGCACAGGTATTATTTTCTAGAAATAAAAAACTTACACACAACATTTATAATTTACCTATTAGGTTTCTTACATGTAATCACAGATATAATAATTCTCCTATACACAGGGTTGCCGATGTTTAACTGTTTAAATTCACCAAAATTCTAGGTGACATTCACTAAATATAAACTAATATATTGAAGTGAAAGCGTTACTAGGCGCCACTCACAGATATCTGAATACACTGAGTGTACAGGCTTTGCAATGCAGTGAATATATATATATATATATGGTTTTGGAACGCTTTTATAAAAAACGTCCATTATTAAAAACCAAAAAGAAAGTAACGTTGTCATGGTTTCTTGTTTGTTATTCTAAATTCAATAGATGAAGGGGTTTTTGGCGGGATTTTGGATTTGGATTTTGGTATATTCATAATCTTGTGTTACTTGACATTATATTGTGTAAAATTGGTGGTGCTTTATATAATATAGTTGGTTTATTGTGCATAAGTGAAGTGAATGGAAAATAATTCCACGGAGCATGAATTCTGAGATGCCACAAAAATTCCTTGGAAAGTTCTAAAAATAACGGCACGACACTTTACCTGAATATCGATCTCCTAACTTGTCCTGATAATTTTAAACCTATCTTTGACTTTATTAACTCCACGCTTGGAGGTATTTCAACAATTTTATTTTATGATTACTCTAAGAATATAGATGATTTGGCGTTTCTGCCTTAATTTACAGTAACTTGGACATAGAGAAGGTTTGGTGCGTATGCCTTTATATTAACTTGGGCATAGAAAAAAACTGACTAAAGAATACATAAGAACAACCTATATTGATAACTTCAGAATTAATAGATGATTTAAAAAATTTACAAAATATTATATAGAACATTTGGCGATTAGGCCTTTAAGAACTGCCTATATTGACAACTTCAAAATTGGCAGTATGGATTAATTCCTTCACCTGTCCTATTGGACGAATATTATTACTACTACTCAATAAATGAAGATTTGAACACATTCAAATACTGTTAATTTTAATTTACAGATCCGATATTGGCGCAAGAGTAATTGCTACGCAGTTTTCACTTCGTTACGTATATGCAAGTTACAAAATAATATTTATTTACAAATAAATGGTTGAAGAGTTTCTTTTAAAAGTTTTCAAAGGGATTGGTTTATTAGTATTTTAATTAGACGTTATTTTAAGTCATTATATTGTCACCAGCAATTAAATTCGAGGAGGACTATAAGCCCAATGTTGAGAAAAGTTCTGTAATATAGCACAAGTTTTGAAATTTTTTTATACAAAAATATGTTACGTTATAAGCAGCCCTTTTCTCTTTCTATCTTGTTCAGTTTGAAAGCTCAACCCTATCAAAGATTACTACGGCCATTTTCACGTGTAACATTAAGGACCTAATATTGCATTTTTTAGAGGACATAATTTTATTTTTGGAACATATATGGGGGGTCAATAGAAGCTTAACCCCAAGTTTGTGGGGTTGCCACCCTTGTCTCCCGACCGCCATTTTGGAAAAGAGAGTGCAAATACATTTTTCGCGATATCTCGGAAACTATGCGTTCTACAAAAAATTCGTAAAGACATAATTTATAGCAAATCGTTGTGCCTACAAATACGTTTATGTAACTTTTTGCCCTAAATTTAAAATTAAAGAAGTTATAAGCAAAAATGTGAAAAACTTCTATATACATTTTCTTTTTTGATCTATAACTATGTTTTCATACTATTTTTAAAAAATTACCTCAGACCAATCTTGTAGAGGAAATTTTTTGTCCATTTTTTTTTAATTTCATTCATTTATTCGCTGTTACAGCGCTCCATAGTTGATCAGGTTCGTCAATGCTCATGAGAATCCGGTCAAAACGAAATGTTTAACTTAGTTATATGATTAAAAAAAATGTAAATGTATTCTTAATTTTTTTTTGTTAAATCCCTACCTACAACTTTACTTATTCACACATGTCCCAAAAATAAAATTGCGTCCTCTAAAAAATTTAAAGCTCATGTAACGTTCCAATGGCCTATCGGTCAATTGCGCCGCTCTATGACTTGTTTCGCGCTCTCGCTTGCGCGCTTGCCTCAGACGGAACGTGACAATGAGTCATGGTTTTTCGTGCATGCTGCTGGTGTTCATCGATTTATAAGACGTTATCACATCCAGATCACTAAATAATAGGGATCAAAATTTTATGATGTTAGCAGCAAATTTGTTAGTGGTTTCCAGATTCTAAACGCGGAAAGTTCAAATGGATACACAAAAATATCTTAAAATGGAAGAAAAAGTTTTAATTTTCGAGATCAGCACCTAAACTAGAAAAGCAATGCTGTTACAAATGGCAGGTCCTATACATAATTCATTTCACAAAGCTTCGGGGAAGATAACAACTTTTTTATATTTATTTTCCGTTATCTGTCGTACTGTCAAATAGATTGTCATTATAGTCATGACTGTCATCACTATTATGTCACTTACATTACGCGTAGATTTCTGAAAATATTTTTATCCATGCGAAAAATGGTATTGTCGTCATGATTACCGTGAAATTTTTTTGTATCTTGAGAAAAGAATTGAAATTATTATTGTTGTCAACATCTTGACGAGTATGTAAAATGACTTGAAAATGAAGGACGGATCAAACGAAATTTTAGAGGCTAAAGTTGTTGAGCGCGATGAACGTGCTAAGAAATTGTATCGGTAAGTTTTCCTTACGTGAACATGTAGTATGTTGACTTTATGACGAATGTCATATATATACATAATTAAATTACGTATGTATATTTTAGTTTGTTTACGATAAAAGTTAATAAGTATAGAATTGATATAAATTAAATTACGCTTTGAGCTATATGACTGTATTAAAACTTTCCAGCTATGTTAGCGATGTGGCCAGACGTATCAGCGATATGACATCCTCGAGTCCATCCCTTGCGGATTTATTCGCCGTAAGTGTCGAAGTTCAGCGTCAAAAACTGAGAGATAATTGTGAAAAGTTGTTGTTTCTTGATCCAATAAATTATGGAAAAAAATCGTTGGAACTCTTATGGAGAAAAGTCTATTATGACACTGTTTCTATTGCTAAGAAATTACGAGAAACAGATGGTAATAACGAGAGCTGCTTGTATTCCCATATAGAATGTGGTATTGGAAATTTCCACAGTTTCATAGACAGATTACAACTAAAGATGAAAATGCAGTTGAGGGATTTAGATTATATTCCTGTTATAGAAGATGAGGAGACTCAGGAGCCAAATGAAAGTCCTACACTTGAAGAACTTCAATTCTATCAGTCAGCAGTTCATTCATGCTTTATATATTTGGGAGATTTAAGCCGTTACCAGGTAGAAATTTTTCAAACATTTGATCCATCCATAGCTGCACGTTACTATCTTCAAGCTGCACATGTTGATTTAGCATTGGGAATGCCTTACAATCAATTAGGTAACTTATACCTAGACAAAAATTATAATTTGGATTCTGTCTGTTATTATATCCACTGTTTGAATTGTGTATCCCCATTCGAAGGAGCAATGGGCAACCTTACGAAGATTTTTGAAAAGAATGTTCAATTTGATGCATCATTAAATGAATCTGAAATATTGACTCAAACTGAACACATGCAAAACATGATTACCAATTTTCTATCTCTCATAGAGATATGGTATTTATGGAAAAATGATACAAACATTCCCCAAAGGTGTAATAAACTTGTTCATGAATTGAAAGTATGTATGGACTTTGATAAAACATCATTACCAGATATTAACAAAAACTACAGTGAATATAAACAAGCGAAAGATGAAGAGTGCATGAACCCAACATACTTAAATGCAAATATTATCCATAAGATTGTTCAGATTTGTTTGTTTACTGTTGTAAAAATGAATGAAACTGATGAAACTAAGGCCTTTGCCTGCAAAGCTTTCACACTGGCATTTTTGTCACAACTTTTGCAAAAGCTACTGAAGCAATTACAATTAATGGGGCTTATTTATCCAGTTTCTAAATACAGTCCAAAGTTTCCTAATTGTGTTGAATCTGACCACAAAGAGGAGAAGGAAATAGAGATTGTAACAAATACTGATACTTCTAAATTAAATGGTGAAAATAAAAGTGATGGTGAGAAGTCATTACAAAATGACTATATTGAATCTGATAAAGCACTAAATGGCTATACAAAGAATAATATAAAAAAGTCACTCAATAAAAGACGTAGAAGAAGGCGCCTCTTGTCTTCAGGAAGCTCTGATGTTAGTGATGCAGAATCAAATAGCAGTAACATTGATACAGACGGATCATGCTCTGAAGAAGAAGATCTATCAGAATCCACATATCAATCAGATGATAATGAGCAAAGTGATGGTACGGACTATGAAGGATCTGAAACTGAAGGTGTTGTTACTCAAGATAATGCTGAAGTTGAACTGAAGCCTGTAGAAGCAGTTACTAAACCAAAAGTTGATATAATTGAAGAAAAGAGCATTACATTTAACAATAAGGATACTAAACTCAATACAGACACAACAGCAAAGGAATTAGATGTCCTAGAGTTACAACAGTTTTTGCAAGGAGATAATTTTTTACCGAGCATTAAGTTGCTTTTGGATTGGGTTTTACTTGAAAAAGATCTTATTCTCTCATGTGGCAATAGTGGTGAATCACTGTTTCAGTGTATAGTTGATTTACTCAACGTTTTCAATTACTATTTTGCTCCCAAAATGAATGATTTACAGGAAAATGAATGTCAAATATTGAGATATGCAAAGAGAGTTAGTAAAAAATTAAAACTGGAATATAAAACAATACCATTGCCAGAAGACATTAACCTACGTGGGACTAATATTTGCAAGTTTGATAAAGATGCTGCTGAATGGAAAGTTTTGCAAAAGTACAGATTATCTGCATATGATGAGAATATTATAAGAATTTTAAATTTTATAGATTTTGGAAATCAAATGGCTAAGATAATTCCTAGAATACGTTACAATAGATCAATAAAAGTATTCTATTTGAAAAAGAATATCCCTCCCAAACTTAATACAAAAATTAATCACAAAAGAAGTAGAGAATGGCATAACTCTAAGAATTCCCATGTAAGTACTTTAAGTAAGCTTTATTGTATTTGAAATTTGTTAATAAAATTTGATTAATCTGATGAGTAAAATGTTTTTTCAAGATTGAATCAAGTGAAGGTGGCCTCTTGCGTCGCCTTGGTCGCTTGTGGTTAGCGTCACAAGTACGCGAGTTGGAGTGTAGTGGGCAATCTGCGACTCCGGCCTTTCTTGTTCTTGATACGGCGGCTTTAAATAAACATTTGCGGAGAGTCAAACAGCTTCTACGCGCGCGTAGTTTCATACTGCTTGTACCAACTGTTGGTGAGTATTTTTTTTAGGGGCCATCCATAGATTAGATCCTTATCAGTTGTCATCAAATACGCCTGACCTCTCTTTCCTTGATGTGATGCTATATCTTTTTTAAATGTAGGAATTATAAAATTAAGATATAGCTTTCAAAAGTTTGAAATATATTTTTTTTATAAAATTGAAATCAGTGACTTATAATGTAAATAAGTGTGATAGCACACTTGTCTTACTTTGTTGACCTGTAATTTATAGATGGTACCTTTTAACTATTTTATGGAGTATGTAAATTAATGAACAGTTTGTCTATATTTCCTAGTTTTACAAGAGCTTGACAACTTGAAGAGGGAACAAAGCACGGCTCGAGATGCTATTCGTTGGCTTGAGTTACAACTGCGAAGTGGCTCACGGTTCTTACGAGCGCAACGTCCAGGACAGTCGAAACCGTTATCGCTTCTGAAATATCCTCGAAAGGCTCCGCAGCATGTGCATAATTTTATACAAATTTTGGAATTTTGTAATCACTTTATTGGCGACGATAAGCAAATGCAGGGCGGAAATGGCGATTCCGAAACTTGGCCGCATGGAAAATCAGCACCTCTACTGATACTATTGGTTGGCAATGACGCTGATAATGATGAAGAGCCTTATAAGGAGTTCAGTTTTACAGGAGCAGCCGAGTCGGCCGGAATAACGATCGAACAAATCGGACATTTCTATACGAAGTGGAGACAAACTGCTCATAAAAATGGCAAAAAGAGATGAACATCTAACCACTGAACTTCGGTTAAGACGGTTTTGAAAAGAACAAATGTTGCTCTACGCTTCCGATAAATGATAATAATCTCATCAGGGATTGAGATTAAATGATCACAACACCAATCACAAGCGTAAGAGTAATTCAAAGGGATTTCATCGTTATAATGGGGGTACATATATTTATTTGGTTTACAAGCAACTATTTACTGTATCTTTTGAGTTAGTCCTACATAATATAATTACATTTCTCATATCTTGTTATAATCATTAAACTCATTTCATCTTCTATTTAACATTAATCGCCTATGAAAACATCAAATATTTAAGAAAATACAGCGGTTTTTGAATTTTATTGTTGTATGACTCATGTTACATTTTCAATTATTACTTATTTCATTTAAAATACACAATCTTCATTATTATCATTGTTTCGTTTTATTTAATCCGATATCCCATTTCGAGAGAAGAGAAATATAAAAGTTTATAATAAATCTTTAAAATAAAGTATTTGCATAACAGAACGTAATGTACAGCTTTCGTCAATATTTTTAGCCGCTTTGAACTAAGCTAACTAAGCTTAGCTGTAACCTTTATATAAGGTACTCTGTGGCCGTAACCACGCTGTTTTCACTTCTCAGAATCGGATTTGTATGGAAGAGGCTCGTCTATTTTTGGTTTTCAATCCACTCTCTAGATGGCACTGTATACGATTTTTTGGCAAGTTTGATAATAAAAGGTAGTGGACGACAATTAATAGTGACATTTCAAACTGACAACATTCAAATATTTGTTTTCATTCAATTTGTTTACGTGTCTGTTACGAGTGTGCTCCCTTACATTTTCTTGCCTCCTACAAACAATTTTATCTATCTCCGAATCTACTTATAAACATTGACTCCTGCATATACATACTTGGATTTAGATTTGCCTTACGATGAATATATTCATTGCAAATAAAAATGACCAAAATCTTGTATACGATTTACGCAGTACCGCTGTATGCATATATACATAGCTATAAATGTACATTTATAACCAACAGATATTAGTTCTAAACTCGTATTATAGAGGCGCTGATTGGAAAGAACAAATGCGACCTCTAAACCTAGTCAAAAGCTTAATACAAAATAAGTTAAAGTATTGTCATAAGAATCTAATATTTGCATTTATTTATCTTCGAATTGTCTCGATGTTATACATATAATGTAACACGTATCCATCTATAAAGTCTGCATGTAATATCGAAACAACAACTGTTGCTGATTGGATATGTACGTATACACGATACTGATAACAATAATGCAATTTTTTAAGTTTTTATCGGTCTGTCGACAGATAATAGTTTTAATATTATTTTCTACAGTATTTGAGTGAGTGTGTGTAGTGTATTACAATAAAAAGAAATACTGTTCTAATCCATAGATGGCGCTAAAACATATTATTTATAATAGTTTCAAATATTTAGAAGGATTAAAAGTTATAACAGTATCATAGCTATAATGTACCATCTTAAGCCAAAGCTATCACCTACCTACAAAATACCATGAACATGGATTTTCATACTTGATGCATTTTGGAACTTTATAAGTATAAAAAAGTTTTTGAATATGGTCTTGGTAGTTGTAAATTGGCTTAGTTGATAGCGTGTTCAGACACCGCGCCGATGGACTTAGGTTCGAATCTTAGCAACTGAGTCGGAGCTACTGAAATCATGAATCCACAGCATTGTGGTAAGGAATTTTCTAAGTCCGCCTGACTAACTACCATCTTCAGGTTGAAAATCTGTCGCCAATCACCTTCTGGTGTGTTCCGCGGTAGCTGAACTTGAGAGCCAGTCACTCTTTAGGTTTACCATCTTAGAGCGTCAATTAACATCAAATGAGATGGTGGTCAAACCTACAAAGCACAAAAAATACCTCGTATATGTGGAACTAAGTAAATTCTCCCTATCGATTGGGTGTTTATAATTCGGAAAAAACCTCTTGAGATAATTAAAGCCGTCACAATCCTTGGTTACAGCCTTTTTTCATAAAACATAGCGTTAAGCTTAAACTAGCTTAATATGCTGTGGTAACGGAAAAAAAAATACATTAAAGGTTTTTCAGATATATTTTAGAGTGGTGGAGAGAGAGAAGGTGTTCAAATTTCTTATCTATAGGTACTAATATTATAAAGACGGAGGATTTGTTTGGTTGAACGCGCTAGTCTCAGCGACTACTGGTCCTATTTGAAATTCTTTCAGTGTTAGATTCATTTATCGAGGGAGGTTATATATCATCTCGCTAAGACCCGTAGGAGCGGAGCACCAATGAAGAATGTTTTAAAATCGTTTTTTTTTTCTTTAGAGATCTGCGTGGTAACGTTAGCCTAAAGTAACTATTCCACGCGGACGAAGTCGTAGTCCGGTGAAGCTGTTAAAACCTTGCAAGGCCAATAGCGAAGTCAGTTCGAGAAAAAAAAAGCGGACGAAGTCGCGGGCAGCAGCTAGCTGTGTATATGAAAAAAAATCACATGGTAATCTAAATGTGATAGCAAAAAATAAGAAAACAAGTAGAGATTCAGCGCATTAAATTCTATATAATCCTGTTTTTTTTTCTAAGGTTTCACTGTAGAATAGTGTAATTATTTATCGAAATAATCTATCTATACATTTCTTTCGACATTGTTTGCAACGTTAAAACGTCCATTCGACTTAAACTTTTACTATGTTCAAAGAGTGACTATGTTACATCATGCGATGTTGCCAGTCAGCGAGTCAGTCCGGCCAAATGTACTAGGTCATTTGAATTTACAGGCGTTGTTACACTATACTTACTTAGAATAGATGTGGCGTGATGTAATGAGTTCTTATATACCTCTATTGACATTTCATTGTATAAACTAACACAAACATGGAAGCAATTATGTATCTAATGATTCAATGTTATTTATTGCATATCAAAAACTGCCGAGTATAAACATTCTATATTACATTGATGAAAATGTTACTTAGCGGAAATTCATCATTAAATATTATTTATTAGATAATGATTTATCAGCTCATTGTACGGTAAAATTAGGTAATCTTAGGGATATCGGCAATTATCATGTAACAGATTTGATAATTAAACTGCTACGTGCTTTTTCATGGATGTTAGATTGTAAATCTCCGTTTTTATAGTTAAAAGCTCTAAAAAGATTGAAAATTTTGGTGGTGGCCGATTTCAGGTTATACTAGTTAGCGGTTCTCAGAACGACCTGACAATTGCAAACACATTAATAGATACAAAATTGATCAACAGCATTTCTCGAAGGTGATTGCAGAAGGTGAAATGCAAAATGTTTGGGAGCCCTATATATGGAAGGTATACCGAAAAAAATTAAAAACCTAAATAGCTCTTTACAAATACAGAACAATTCTAACGAACTTGCTTCACAGCGTGATTTTGTTATTGTTTGGATAAAACTTATCACTAAATTGACTGTTTACACATAAAAAAATTAGGACCAAAACGCCTTTTATTAATTTGGTGGCAAAAGTAAGGTACCAACATTAAAAAATTAAAGACACCAAAAAAGGCTCTATAACTAATTAATTCCAAATGTAAATAAAAAACAAATAGTTAATAATATGCACTCTTTATTATATCTATTGCTAAATGCTATATAAATAAAAAATAAGTTATAACAAATAATAGTATTATATAATAAAACCAAGCAAATATGAGCACTATATTTTATTTCATTTTCGAAAAATAAAATGTTAACATTTTACAGAAACTAATGTTTTATTTTCTGCTCATAGATTGCTTAATCATGGTGTAATTTATCAGTTGGTTATCAACTTTAAAATGCAATTTTCAAATACATAATTAATCACATGTGTATGTAGTATAAATATTATTTATTAAATTTAACAGATTTAATTGAATTAGAAATTTACAGAAAGTGATGAAAAATCACATTACAATTATTCTTAGGCAAGATATTTATTAATCATTACACTAAAGTGTGCAATACAAAGTTTGAGCCATTTAATCTTTTTGGTGAAGGCTTATAAAGCCGTGTCTCACAGATTATATGAGAGTGCTTTCAAAACAGTTTTCCTTTTAAGTTGTACACTTTCTAGATACACAGACTACTCTCCGCACTGCATAGAATAAAATACTTTGATTCAAATAAGATATAAAAAAAAACTACATCAAAACGTGATGTTTCAAATTAAGATAATTAGTTTTGATGATTTATCCATAACAGGTATACAAAAAACATATCCTTATTAGAACACATGACAATATAAAAAAGGATTACTGTCGTCCTGAGATATATATTCCAATCTCAAACTGGTGTTAAATAAAATGTGTAGAAATATATAATTATTGTATAATAATAATTTAACATACCTCCCAGTTTGCATAGCATATTATATAAAAAGTTTCAACTCCATTAGCTTACATTAAAATGAATCAATAATGTACAAAATATACATTATCCTTTAACAATCTTCCAACAGTCTTATAAATTTACAAACCTATACAGTATTGCACAAAAAACTCAAGTATTATGCAAGGAAAGGCCTGAGTGAATCACCACTTGGTATACCATCTGTAAAACAGCCAAGGGCATATACATATATTAACTGCCAATCGAAATACATAATGAGATTTTAATAACGTTTTATAAAATATATTAAAAATATCACCTCAGTTCTTGTTAATGAGGAATTTTCAAGTATTGCTGTTGTTATTTCAGACTGAGATTATAACAACTGACTGTACAATAACTATAATAACTTATATAGGCACTATTTACATATAAACCAACATAAATTTATACCAATCGCTAACAGCCTACTAATTGTATGAGCTGTTGCACAGTAGAACGATCCAATAAACACAAGTCAAAATCAAACGTTTGAGTTGTCACTTCATACTTTCCAGTTTCCGCTATAAGGTTTACTACCCTCTCCAAATCTTCATTGTTTTTTATTTTCATGATACGTTGCTGCAGATCACGTAGCCTGACCATGTAGTCAGGCGACAGGTCACCAGGTTCTGCATCTTCACCGAGACTGCTTGATACACCATTGTCTTGTACTTTGGTCTCTACCGACATAAATCCGTTGCTCTCACTTCTTCTGTTCTCAGTATACGAAGGTCCCGACTCTGGAGATTTAGTAGAGTTTCTATTTTCAGTCTCTTCCAGTTCGGCTGCTTTTCTTTTACGACGTTTTTCTTCTTTTTTCGATTTATCCTTGCGTTTTTTCGTCTTCTCTTTGGATTGTGGGGGAGTTGGTTCAACTACTCTTACTGGTTCTACTTCAGGCTCTGGTTCTGATGAATGTTCTTGCTTAATAGGCTCAGGTGATGGATTTTCTAATTTTATTTTTGATTCCTCATCTTCAACAATCATTGAGCTTTCTGAATCCGAATGACTGCTATTAACATCTTCAGTTCCAATATGAGATGGTTTAGTAAAACCACTTTTAGAACTGCACTGAGAGGCTGTGTCTATTGATATAGGTGATGTGGGTTCAAGTATAGGTCTTTCTTTTGGTATAATTGGTTCTCTGATTTCAATGATTTCCGGTTTCTCAACTGGTATATCTCTTATCTTGTCACTTTTATGCTTTTTCTCTTTATTTGACTCCTTATGTTTTTCTCTAGATTCATCACGCTTTTTGTCTTTCTTCTTTTGCTTATGTTTCTTTTCAGATTCATTTTTATCTTTATGTTTGTGACTGTCAGAACGCTCTTCATTATCAGGTGTTTTCCTAAGATTCTCTATAGAAAATTTATTTGCTGGTTTATCTAATTTTGGTTGTTTCTCTTTCATTGGTACAGGTTCTTTTGCTGATTCTTTTTCTTTTGGGATCTCTTTAATTTTAGGAATATCTTTCTGAATTTCTTTAGATATTTCTTTTATTTTATGATTTTCTTTTTTGTGTTCCTTTTTCTCTTTCCTTTCTTTATCTCTGTCATGACTTTTCTTTTCCTTCTTCTTTTTTTCTTTAGTATCTTTTTCTATTTTAACTTCAGGTGGCTTTTCTTCAATTTTCTGTTTCTTCTGTTCTGATAGTTCTAGATTATTCTTCAGCATTTTGTATTCTTCTTTATTACTAGATGCACTACTTGATCGTGGTGGAGAACTATTTATTCTTCTAACTGGACTTAAGCAGCGTTTTTTAGCTGACTCTGGTGATGGAGGTCTCTCACTGGGCCGTTTACTAGCTTTATCTTTTGATTTTTCTGTTTCTTTATTTTGTGATTTTATCTTGTCTGATCTTATTTTGTCTTTTTCTTCTTTAAGTTTCACTTTATCAACTTTTCCTTCCTTGTGATCATGTTTGGATTTCTTGTCTGAACTAGATCTTTCTTTATCTTTCTTATCAGATTTAAGGGATGGTGCACTTTTATCATTTTTTTTAGGATCGGGTGAAACCTTTGGTGGCTTTTGAATAGGGGCTCCAAACAAATTCTCAAAACTATTTGTTCTAATAGGTATTTCTTCTTTATGTTCTTTAACTTTGTGTTTTTTAATATTTTCTGTTGATAATTTTGGTTTGCTAATAAGCTGTTTATCTTCCGTAAATGAATCTCTACTTCTAGTTTCTTGATCAGGATTAGTATAAAATGTATTATCAGTTATAGGCATGCCACCACCTTTTAAAAGCTTTTTTCTGAATTCATCATTGGGGTTTTTAAAGATATAGCGATCCCGGAGAAAACCGCTTTGTTGTAATGTAAAATCATATGAGAATTTTATTTTCTTTGGTTCATCTTTATTCTTCAAGTAGATTTCTATAGGAAAAGTAAATCCTGCATAGCCTGATTCCTTAATGGAAAATGGTGGCTCCTTAACAACTGTAAACAAGAAGTTACAATAAATATAGTATAGACAAAAATGAAAAATATTTTCTATTTACAAAAACATAGAGTTCATATTTATTTTGCATAAAAGCATAGCAATTGTACCAACATGACAAAACTAAACTAGGACATAAATAACTAGTGATAATCAAAACATTTAATATGACTTCATACATTTATAGTAAACCACAACATATATTATTTTGTTACCTCACCTCGTTTGGGTTTGGGAAAAGTTTCATGTAGGTGAAACAGAACTTTTTCCACAAAGTGACTTATATCAGCGCCTTCCTGGCCGCGCACAAAGACTTCCCAGTCATGAGTAAACCCTTCGGGGGTCTTTTTTGACCTAACTGACGCTTCATGTCCAATTTCAAAATTCACTTTTATTGCCGACATTATAATCCTAAAATTAGAAAATGTATGTGATGAAAATCTTGACAACTATAAGAAAAATACGACGCGTTTTCGTTATATATCGTAATTATATCAAATAAAACTCACTTCTATGCAACATGCGAACAACAGATAAAATATATATAAAACAAATTTCATTTAAAAACTTAGAATCACTGATTTCCAAAATATCACAAACAACGAAAATAATCTTTTAGCGCCCTTGTTATTTTGGACCGCCATATTATATTCATCCAGTGTTGCCGGATGCGATTCCAGAAAATTGCAAATTTTATCAGTACTATATGGAGAAAATCAGTACATTTTCAAAACAATACAATTTGTTTTTTTCATCTGCCACCACACAAACATTACGTAACTATATTCACAGTTGTGTTGCGTCTATTTACTCCGTTGAACTTGAAATATGAAACAGAATTATGAAACCCTGACTGCTCGCAGCTTCGTTACTCTATTCCAGCGAAGCTGTGAAGGTCCATATAGCTAATAGCGTATAGTCAGTTGGAAAGATATCCTATATCAAAGTATTAAGTTTTATTATTTATATCTAATTGGTCTTGGTCAACCAAACGATAATAGTTAAAAATAGCGTCATACTTATTATAATGTTTTACTTATACTGGACCAACATCAGGAACTTATCACAATATCTTTGCTTACTAAACAATTTGTGTAAACCAGATGTAAGTTTTTGATGATGTTATCAGAGTATTAGAGTTCTTCCAGGCTTTTCATTTGGAATCAATTTCGCGAAAGTATATTTACATGCTGATTGCGATCATCTTAAACAACTCTCTTCACGTACCACGAGATTGGTACTCTTAAACTTGAATTAAAACAATATTATATAAAACAATATATATCAGCTTACATCATTCTAATGATTGATGTCGGCCAGCATCTAATCTTCGTATTAACGTTAATTTTCAATTAATTTTTGATGTCTACATACACGGTGGCTGCACTATAATCTATATGGATTTATGATCATTATGCGATTGTTTATGAGATTCAATGAGACATTCGTTAGATTGTGATAAAGCCATCAAGCTATCTTTAAGAGTGTACAAGAGACTCATGTGATCGTTTATACTTTAAGAGATTAATTTTACTATATATTATGAGAGATCCATGTGTAATGATTTCTATTTTGGTAATTAATATTAATGATTTAATATGGCCTTTATAATATTTTTATAAAGTAAAATGATATTCAAATGATTTAAACGTCTACGTCCGGTACCGCTACAACACATCCGATACGCAACCGGAACATTAACACTAGCGCCACCTTATTAGAGAGTTCGACATATAAAAGGCAAGATGTCGTTAACCAGACACTTGTTGCTATGTCGAAGTTATTGTAGGGCGAAGCTCTGCTCGGATAAATAGTCACAGTGCTTACAGAGTATTAGTTTGACTGATTATACTTTTCTTCATTATACATGTAAATATGGGAAAGATTCATGAAACTGTACGACGTTTAAATTGGTTATTATAAAATAGTTAGTTTCACTATATGGTCACAAAAGATTGAGCTATGTACAAACAAACGTTTGCCATTTGATTTATAAATTTATGAGTGTAGTGTACTGATGAAGTATGTAATTATTTTATTAATTGAAATATTTGCTTGTTTGGAATTATTCAAAAATTGACTGACTGTTCGACTAATAACAGACTTGTCACATGTATATTAATATTTAGAAGTTTCTATGATTTGAATAAAGTTTGCTGCATTCAAATATATAATGTTATTTTAAATGTTGTACCAAAGGCTGGTACAGACCAATGAGTAAGTATTCTGTGCAATGCTCTTGTTTCTTTTTTCGTAACTTTGTAGTTACCCGAAAGATTTTACTGATCCCTAGTTTATTAATGTCCCAAGATTATTCGTGTAATAATTTTCTAAGGTTATTTAACATTTTTTCCTATTAAGATTGTTGAAGCGTGTCCATATAATATATATGTGAAAATCAAATACCGATTTTGCAACCGTGATTTTTAATAATGGACTTGTCTTGTCGAGGAAAAATATATATCTCCCTGACATCGAATATGTCGTTCATTTTTCAAAAGGGCCAGAGACATTATAAATGATCAGCACGCTCGCTACCACATCTCCCTACGGAGAAAAGAAAGCCCATTAGAAAAACATTTACATAGCAAAACATTATGCACATATTTACATTAAGTAAAAAACAGTAAAGTATAAAAACGTAGAGATAGAACAATTTCACAATATAAACACTATGTTAAACATAAGTAAAAAAAAACAATTACATTAGTTATAATACAATAATAGATGATTATATAATATTAGTTGACCCGTGCAACTTTGTCTGCACCAAATCGGTTGTCACTGAGTTCAATTGTATTTTTAAACACAGAAAAATTTTAATACCCACAATAGCCGATTGCAGCCATACCTACGGATTACAATTGTGAATCCAAACTATCAAGGGACTCACTAAAACATATACCCAGATGGTATTTGAGAAAACTTTAAAAACACGTCTACAACCCGTACGTAGCATCATCTACCGGGTTAAATTAAAATAAAAACTAACCTACATATATTGGTGGTAATGTAAAAAAAACTTTAGAGGGTTCGATTAACAATAACTAGATAAAGGGGGTCACGTACAAATCGAAGCTAAAAGCCGTCCCCGTAAATATATACTTATGTGTAGCTATTTGTTTACTAAGAAAAGGAGAAAATAAGCGTTAAAACTGTTTTAAGTTCAACCTAATTACAACCATAACACCTTGTAATAGAGTCACAAATGTTCAAAATATTATCTAATATTTACGATAAAGCGAGCGAAGTAATAAATTACTCCCCTCACAAATAAACGATAACATAAACAACATTTAGTGTGAATTCAATCATAACACGTAATGAATAAAGTACGTTTTCCCGTTACTGTGCGTGTTTGTGTCTGGTGAGGTCAAACATTTGTATCACAGGTTTAAAATCGGTTATTTTGTTCCAAATTTGATATTATTAGTTAGTTTAAAGCTTCAAATATAACTTATTCAACATGTATTTAGAGAAAGTAAGATACTCCGGCCGTTAAATTGCTTTTCCGGGTATTATTTTTGCATCTTTTGAATACACTGCGACATGTGAAACGGGCTTACATTGGCTGTGTTTCAAACATAAACAAAATAAGGGCATACATTTCAAGTGAGCTCTTATTTACCGAGAGGTATTTTTCGCGCCGACCCGTTATCTAGTTATTGTTGATCGAAGTTTAGAGGTCTATTGACCCCCCAGTTGGAACGAAGGTCCTTTCTCTTTTTTGTAAACGTTTGCTATACAGTTAATATAGTTTACATTATAAAATATCAAGTTGATAGAGTTAAATTGTAAATTAAATGATAAAATATATTCATAAAATAAATAATGATAAATTAAATACCGAGTTATAAAATATCAAGTTGATAGAGTTAAATTGTAAATTAAATGATAAAATATATTCATAAAATAAATAATGATAAATTAAATACCGAGTGATACCATAACTATTTTGAACTTGTATTTAAACTTTTTCACACTCCATTGTATTGAATAAAAATAATAAAAAGATATGAGCACGACGCG
This sequence comes from Antheraea pernyi, assembly GCA_015888305.1. Classification (NCBI taxonomy): domain Eukaryota; kingdom Metazoa; phylum Arthropoda; class Insecta; order Lepidoptera; family Saturniidae; genus Antheraea; species Antheraea pernyi. Next base: position 346,069 of record MU159008.1, read on the forward strand.
TCAAATGTCACTTGCCTGTAACTATTCGTTGAAGAGCTAGGAAAGGTTTCAACACTGGCTGTATGATAAAGATAGCGATAATTGTGGAAGCGCCTGTTATAAACGCATGTATTGAAGATGGCGTCAGTCCCAAGTCATATATCTACGTTTATTGTAATTTTCATTGTTTACGGTGAAATCTCAATATCATAATGGTTAATAAAATGAAATATGTTCTTTGCAATGGAAGAAATAAAATGGTTTGAAATGAATAATTTTATTTATAAAGAATATCATCGGGCACATTATTGTACCAATAGCAAAATTGTCTGTCAGTGATAAATTCATGTCTTTAATAGCGTTTAAAAGTTTCTGAAAAAATGTTCCTAAAATCTCTTATAAATAAAAATTTTGACCTGTAAAGGTGTGATGCGCATTGAAAAACACAACGTTAATCGGCTACTAGGTATCCTGAATCCTGTTTGAAAGGGTTAATATATCTTCATATTAAAGAACTAGCTTTTCTAAAATTATCGTTTTTCCAACGTTGCTGGCTCTTGTACTAAGGTGTCGCAAAAAGTTACATTAACTACAATTTTTTGTCTTTCGTTATCCTGGAGAACCCCTTGCATTTTATGGGGCAAAAAGATGATGATCTACGGTTGAGTTAGCAGCAACTTTCGACGTTAGCGTCAAAACAATATTGGTCCATTTGCGTCAAATTGGCAAGGTAAAAAAGCTTGACAAATGGGTGCTCCACGAACTCAATGATCGCCAGCGCGAAATACGCGTCGAGACGTGCCTTGTACTGCTCAACAGACACACAAATGAAGGAATTTTGAACCGCATTGTTATCTGCGATGAAAAATGGATTCTGTTTGATAACCGCAAGCGCTCAGCAAGTTGGTTGGATCCTGGTTCAGCACCTAAACAATGCCCTAAACGAAAACTTACCCCTAGAAAAGTGATGGTCACTGTTTGGTGGTCTGCAAGAACAGGGGTTGGAAGTTCTCCGTCATCCACTCTACTCACCAGACCTTGCGTCTACAGACTACTATTATTACAGATACAGATACAGATACAGATATTACAGACTATATTATTTTTTCCAGAATTTGGATAACTCCTTGGCGGGAAAAAAATTCAATACCCGAGAGGTAGTACAAAATGCTTTTGAAGAATTTGTTCGCTCCCGTCCAGCTGATTTCTTTAAGAAGGGCATCAATAAACTGCCACTGCGTTAGCAAAGTTGCATTGATTGCATGGGTGATTACTTCGATTAATGCAAGTAAAAAACGCATGAAAAAAACGCATTTAAATTTTTTCATACAAAACAGCAATTTCATAGGTAAAGACCTAATATTACAAATATGCCTGTCCAAAAAGTTATTCACTACCTTGGTTGCACAATGGCCGCCATAAGCCTGAGAATAAAAAGAATTTACATAATACAAACATAATAAATAATAATACAAGTATAATAGATAACAATACAAGCAAATACATATACAAATATATAAATATACCAATATATACATAGGTAAGTTTAAATTGTACGTCTACTAAATTGGAACCACTCATAAAATTAACGCTATTATTATTATTGTCTGTCAGGTTTTGAACTTGTAACAAACACTGCTGCAATATATGTTTAAAACTTTTGTGACTTCTATATCGATAACAAAGTCTTATCCGATTAAAATTTTCAAAAAATATTTAATGTACAGATTTGGTTTTGTTACAGTTTTATTATAGTACTAGCTGTACCCGCAACTCCGCACGCGTTTTTTTTTTAAATCGTATTAAAGAATTATAGAATTGTGAGACTATGTACAATTACAGAAACCGTCTTTAAAGACAATTGTAAGTACGACGCGCACGCCACTAAAAGTAACATGTAACGTATACATTAGATATATACATACAAAAAGCGTGCCAAATGAGGTTTGTCATCAACAACACATGTGGAACCTTACCCCACCATATAACTACCTCAGTGCTCACTTACACTGTATAAGGAACTAACGAAACAAAAACTTAAAATATTATTATTAAGATTTACATTTACATTATATTTAATATACGTTGCCATTATTATAATTTAGATTTTGTGACTATACAAAAAATAAACGCTTGTCTGTTCCTGCAC
>MU159008.1:348928-441409 GCA_015888305.1 Antheraea pernyi
CAATTACTTTTTATTAGGTTCGCTATCTACCAGTGAAAATACCGTGAAAATCGATATAACCGTTTTGGTGACAGCACAGTGGGTGAAGCCACGGTTAACAGCTAGTCTAAATTAAAATAGACTAAATTACTTGAAATGATGTCTGCTATCTGCTGGTGAAAATCGGTTCAATCGTTTTGTAGATAGCATTGCAGACGAAGCTGCGGTTAATACTTAGTCTAATTTAGAGTAACCTAAGAAACCCGCTGTAATTTCAACTATGTGTCAGTGAAATTCCCGTCAAAATCGGTTCAGCCGTTTCGAAGATTACCCGGATCAAACAGACAGACAGACCGACAAAATTTTTTAAAATTGCATTTTTGTTATACTTGTATTCTTGTTATGTGTATACTTTCATACCCAATCAATGAAACAATTTTATTTTGATATTACATACAGACACTTTATTTTTATTATATGTATAGATAATCGTAATTTTGTATAGACCATTATTTTTATTATGAAATTTAGTAAAGTTTCAGTCAATGCTGCTGAACAGAGAAAGAATAGTAGATAGATAGTTTAACAAATGTTCGACGTGATTTTTTAAATTGGCATAACTTTTTTATTTACGAACCGATTGACATGAAACAAACACTAAATGTTAAGTAAAGCTTATCACTATATATCAGTGAAAACCACATCTAAATCGGATAAGGCGTTTCCGAGATTAGCGTGCACAAACTCACAGACAAACAGACAAACAGACAAAAATTCTAAAAATCATTGTTTTGGGTTCTATTGCATTTATAAAGACCCCTAATAATAGTTTTTCTCATATATACTTCATGTACAGACAGCGGTCAGTTACATTTTTATTATATGTATGTATATATATATATATAAATATATATATATAGATAGATAGAACATACGTATAAGTTTCTTACAGGTTGAGCATAATTTTAAATATAACAGTACCCCCAGTCCGAGTGACGTAGGGTGAGGGCAATGGATTGTTTATAGGGGGCTTGAGGATAGGAGGAGCGGATGTGACAGGGGAAGATGGTGGAAATAAGGGTTGAGGAGTGTCTTCCGAAAAGAAAGCTGACTTTACGCGGTCGATACTGACAACCACTTTCTTACCCTTGATATCTAAAGTAAGTGTTTTGCCGTCACTTGACCGTTCAAGAACCTGATAAGGTCCAGTATAAGGTGGCTCAAGAGGTCGAACAGCATCATCACGTAAGTATACGTGCGTTGCTGTGGATATGTCTTTAAATATGAAAGACTTTTGGTTACCAAGGCGAGATGCCGGTCAAATGTTCGACATATGTTTGCGCATCCTAAGGACCAGATTAGCAGGATCTTCATCGAGACTAGGATTCTGCGGTGCAACAAGTAGTTCTCCTGGGAGTCGCAATGTTTCACCGTACATGAGCTCGGCGGCTGTACAATTGAGGTCCTCCTTAAAAGCGGAGCGCATGCCTAGGAGTACAAATGGTAGAGCGTTTAGCCAGGACTGTTTATGGCACATTAAAGAGGCCTTAAGTTGCCTTGTACGCGCTCTATCATACCATTTGCCTGTGGGTGGTATGCGGTTGTCCTTAGTCGTGTAGTAGCAAAAGTGATAAGGTATCTTCTTAATAAGTCGGACTTAAATTGAGTACCCTGGTCGGTCGTGATAAAGAGTGGTATGCCAAATTTAAAGATCCATTCTCTAGTAAAAGTCTCTACCAATTCTTCTGCGGTTATGGAACGCATAGGCCATACTTCTGGCCACCTCGTTACCCGGTCTATTGCAGTTAAGCAATAGCGATAACCATCGCAAACGGGTAATGGTCCTATGATGTCTATATGCACATGAAGGAATCGACAAGATGGGGTTTTGAAGTTACTGAGCGGAGCGGTATTGTGCCTGGATACTTTACTGCGTTGACACGCTGGACATGCTCGCGATCACTCGCGACATTGCTTATTTACTGATGGCCAGATATACTGCTCGGTGACAAGACGGATGGTAGCTCGTGCACCGGGTGGCTCAAATTATGCAGCTTATTTAAGACAGCCCGCCGGAGTTCTGGATTCACATACGGACACGGCCTATCTGTGGACACATCACACGATAGAGAAACGCTAGTACCAGGAATATTAATCTTTGTTAGTTTAAGGCTTGAACCGTCTTTCAATAATGTTTTGAGCTCCTTGTCAGTCCCTTGAGAACGTGCCAAGGATTCATATTCTTGTTCCAATGTAATTTACCTCAATTCGTGACATGGCATCAGCAATAAGGTTGTCGGAACCTTTAATGTACTAGTTGTAATATTGACTGATGAAAGACAGTTGGTTCAGATTTGCAGGAGGTAGCTTTGTACAAAAACATATAATAGGGGCTTGTGGACCGTGAAAATTGTTGCATTACTAACTTCTAAAATATAGCGAAAATCATGTACACTTTCGTATATTGCTAATAGTTCTCGATAATAAGCAGGCCACTGTGATTGTTGGGTAGTCAACATTTTACTGAAAAAGGCTAAAGGATGCCATTGACCATTGACTTGTTGCTGCAAACACGAATGACCCACATGAATGCTGGAAGCATCTGTGAACAGACCCAGAGGTGCATCATTAAATGGGCGCTGAAGTAAAGTTGCGTTTGAAAAGCTGCATTTACAGGCTTCAGAGTGCTCCAACAACTTGGGCGTCCATAAAAATGCTTTAGCACCTTTACCGTTGGTGGCGACTACAGCGTCAATTAGTGGAGCCGGAAAGCGTGCAGTATGAGGTATGAAGCGGCGATAAAAATTAATCATACCGAGAAAACGACAGACTCCCTGGATAATTTTAGGCGGTGAATAATCAAGTAGAGCTTGTACTCGATCCTGAGAAGGGTGAGTCCCTTCATAGGTGGTAGAGCCACGCTGAAGCTACTACTGGTTTCAGCATGAATGGATCGGCTGGCCCGGGGTAGTACCACCTATTCACAGAAAACCGAAGTGAAGTAACAGTGCTTGCATTGTTGCGTTTCGTTCGGTCTGTGAGAGCGCCGGAGACCCATCTCCTCTTCCCCCTTTCCCCACTCATTCCACCCCCCAAACACAGGCTAGCAACGCACTTGCGACTCCCCTGGTGTTGCTAGTGTCTATGGACGGCGGTGATCACTTACCATCAGGTATCCCGTCTGTTAGTTTGCCTCCAATAATATAAAAAGAAAAAAGAGTTAATGGTGTAACCTAAAAAAACATCTTCTTCGGCGCCAAATACATAGTTTGATGCGTTTACTATGACACCGTAATCTTGTTGTCGTTTGAACAATATTCTGAGATGGTCTTTGTGTAGAGATTTGTTCTTAGAAAATATGAGGATATCGTCCACGTAAGGAAAAACGAAATCCAATCCCTGTGTGACCTCATCGATAAATCTTTGGAACGTTTGTCCAGCATTGCGTAAACCGAAGGTCATATAGGGAAACTCAAAGAGGCAAAATGGTGTAACTATGATGGTCTTCGGGATATTCTTGTGGTATAACGGTATTTGATGGTACGTCTTTACCAGGTCGATGGTACTGAAAATGTTGTAACCTACCAGATTGCGGTGGAAATAGTTAATATGTCAGACAGGATAACGGTCAGGTATGGTTTTGGCGCTCAGGGCGCGATAATCGCCGCAAGGACGCCAAGATAGGTCTTTTTTGACCTTCATATGAAGTCAGATGAGAGAACCAAGCACTTTGAGATGGGCGGGCAATGCTGTTCCGTACCATTTCAAACTCATTTTTGGCAGCAGAAACTTTCTGAGGAGCTAACCGACGATGACGAAATGGTACTGGAGGCCCATCTGTAATCTGAATATGGTGGACTGTGATGTGCTTATGAAAACGAGGAAGACCCGTAGGTCGAAAAATGTCTGAGAATTAGGGAAGAACTTGTGCAAATGCAGAATTCGAGGGACCTACGGCCTTAACGCTAGAGTGAGCAACAATGGCTGTGGAAGCGGTCACTGATAAACCATTCTTACCATCCTCTATCCTCTTGTTGTGACAATTTGGGAAAAGTTGGTAGTGTGCCAAGAAGTCTGCACCAATAATTGCAGTATTGACATCTGCGACTACAAATTGCCAACTGAAGTCACGGCGTAGTCCCAAGTCGAGCCGAAGATTGACGGTACCGAAAGTTCTGATGGAATTGCCGTTAGCTGCGCTGAGCTCCCAGTTAGAGGGACATCTCTTTTCTCGAATCCAGCTATAAAGGAAATAGCATAAATCAGACCCCATATCGACAAGGAACTGGTGCTTCGTAATCTTATCAGTAACAAATAAGCGACGGTTATTATGTTCTAATTTTTATTGAGAACTCAGGAAACTCAGGAAAACGAACAGCAATCAGTAACGACGGACACTGATTGCTGTTCGAGTTTTCCTTAGTCCAGTCATACGGTGCAGTACATTTATTTGCCTTCTTACCAAATTTTCTGTGACACCAACACCGGAGCGTAGATGAGAGACTTCGTTTTCTGTGAGATGATACAGAGCGGCTACGGGATACGCGGTGCTGCTGACTCACCAGTAAAGTCACTTCATGTTGAAGATGCTGCACCATCTTTTTTAGTGATGCTTATTGCGCAGCAGTCGAGTCCATGTTGTAGACGGTTGACGGTTCAAGTGTCATCTGGATGTGATTTATTTCTACTGCACTCTCAGTAAAGGAAAGATATCACCGTTGTAATTGATGTGGATGAATCATGACACTGCCAAGCTGGGGTCCTAGCGTCTGCGTAGTTGGCCGTCGTGAAATCCGTCGCTGCAATGAGGAAGTCACCGTTGTCTCGACACTCGAGGTTGTGTTGCAAATATTGTGATTGTTTGATAACGTCATGGTCACCAATGTTGGGGCGTGTTCATCTATACTAATATTATAAAGAGGTAGAGTTTGTGAATTTGTGACGTTGTAAGGGGTAATCTCAGGAACTACTGGTCCGATTTGGAAAATTCTTTCAGTGTTATATAGCTCATTGAAGAGAAATAATTCACCAAATACATGTAGCTTTTCTGAAGTGATGTGCATTCGACAACTGACTTTTAGTTAATATAAATTTCCGATTATATAATTGGCATGTTTGCATTGGAGTACATTTATTAACTGATTTGTAGATCTTGCAACATTATTCTATGCATAGTCATTAATCCGCACATTTTGTTTATTTACCTATCATGCGTGTTGAGATTGTCTACTCTTCGATTTCGGTAATCATATAATCAATGATAGTCGTCATATAAAAATAACACATAATATATCATGACTTTATTGTGATATGCAAGGATTATATTAGATAAGACCTTCGGTAGATAAGACCTTTTAATGATTTGTGAAATAGATACCTACCTTATTATTAATATTATGGTTTATCTTCTTATTTAGTTGTTGTTTCGAGTGTCATGATTTGTATTTCTTCTTATGTAGTTTTTTTTTCAAGTTTTGGTATAAATTTATTAATTTTGCTTCATTATTATCGTTATTACTACTATTATTATTACTATCCATGTAGTTACCTTGGTTAACCAATACTAGGTATATGAATAAATAGTATATATTTGGGGGAAAAAATGTTACAGATGTCTGTTTGTTTAGACAGGCACCACTGGTAAAGTATTGCGTTTACATTAATACCTCACAAGAACGTTATAAAGCATATCCTCGAGTAACATTTAGTCTTTGTTTTTTTTGGGGTGTGTTCAATAAAATATGTATGTAATAAATTAAACACCGACTTTGCAATCGAGACTTTTAATATGGACTTCTATGTTGAGGTAAAATATATACCGTCTGTCATCGAATATGTCATTCATATTCAAAAAGGCCAGAGACAATATAAATGGCCAGCACGCTACAGTTTCGTTTATTAAAATCAGCCCACTCTACTAAAACTTATGTAATTTTAATGAAGGAGCGACGTAAGTACGAGATAAAAGTAGAAAATTGACTGGACTTGATACATTCACATGATTTTATTAATCACCCTTTTTATACATAAGTTTCTACGCGGACACAGCTAATATTTTATAAAAAACATTAATATTATTTATCTAATCAGCATCGTCTGCTAGCAAAGAATATTTATTTGTAGAATATTATCTATGATTTGAAGCTAATAATCGAGTATTCTGCAATTCATATTTCTGCGTTTTATTGCTCTCAGATGCTAGTAATTTATTTATTTGTACTCGATAATCAATAATAATATACTACAAATGGAGTTTCATTCCAACCGAGTGTTCCATGATACGCGCGTATTTCTTTTTCTTTCACAGACTTTTTTAAGCAGCTTAGTACACATTAGTTTAACTAATAATAGTCGTCGATCAAGATACTAGCTAGAAGACTGTATACGTTTCCTTTAATACTTATTATACTTTTTGGTATACGTGTAACTGAGTAATCGAGCGGGCAAAGTTTACTGTAGATGGAGTTCCACATAATAAAACATCGTTTTTTTTTTCTCGAACTGACTACGCTATTGACCCGGCAGGGTCTTCACAGCTTCACCGGACTATATAAAACATCGTTTATAAAGAGCGATGTATTGTTGATGTTAGGTGCTTCAACATTGTTTATAAACGAAACATAGATAAAATCATATCGATATGTCCAATGTCGTTGCATCCCTAATCTTATCGCAAAAGTCAGAAAATTGTATTTGGTACTCGTAATAGTCTGTGCATTGTTTTATTTTCAGAAAATCTTATTTTACTGCTTTATATGTTTTAAGTTAAGCTCATACAGTATAACGGTCTAAATATGTCCGGAATATTATCGGCGATTTTTCATCCAGTGAAGTAAGACATAGCTATAATTTGTGCAAAAACATAACCTTCATTTCTATTATGAAATACTACTTGTATACATATTATAAAAATAAATAGAAATTATAATTTTACAGGGTTGTGCGGCAGGCTTTTCATGCAGTTTCTGTGATGTCTCCAAATATAAGTATGATACAACCAGATGTAATTTCACTGACGTCCATACGAACTAAAGTCCGCTGTTATTTCCCGAGACCAAATGAAGTACGAAGAGTACGCCGCCACGGATGGGAGACGAGAATATCTACACCGAACGGTCGCAGAATTATCATGAGAAGGATATTAAAAGGTCGATATGTATTAACACATTAGTTGACTATATTTTGTATTTTCCAATTAAATTTAATCAGTTAATTTGTTAAAGTTTCGTTAGAATAGGTGGATTACATGAAAAATATAAAACAATAAACAATGTTTTATTTAAAATTATTCCCTTGTTCTGATAGTTATTTTGAATCTACATAATTAAGACCTTCTACTTATAATCTATAATAATAATAGAAACATCTTTACAAACATCATTCTGATATTTAATACCAACTGATACAATAGATGTTATGAGATTGTTTTTAACAAAAATATAACCAGGCAGAAAACTGTTAACTGAAAACCAAGCATTTAATATTGTGTACACAATAATGGAAAAAATCCTATATGTGATTATGATTAACATCAGTGAAGTAGATCTATATGTTAAAACAATTAAAAACAACAATCATGAATATTGTGAAAAGATATAGTGAACAAAAAAAACAGGAGCTCATGTTTAAATCAACAACAATTTCTAGGTAATATCAATTGCAATCATGAGACCTATATGGTTCATTTACCCATACTTTCTTTTATATTATAGAAAAACAATTTTTAAATTATCCTGCCTCCATAAGAAAATGGGTGTAACCAAATAAAATAGAAATGAGAGAAAAGTTGAAAGTTTGTAGTTTGCACTTTTAGCAGAGTATATGTAACTTTATTTTTGACAACCAATCTTGTTGTGTGATTATTTCAATGTTTCAACAAGATGGTGGGGCACCCTTGTTAAAAGTTTCTAGGGAGTTTTTGTGGCATCTCAGAATTTCATGCTCTGTGGTATTATTTTTCATTGATTTCATTTATGCACAATAAAAACTATATATTTTTTTGTTTATATCATAGGAGGCAAACTAACAAGGGAGTCACCTGATGTTAAGTGATTATGGTTATTTTTTGGGGGGAGGGGGAGACAGAGGGAAGGGAATGGGAGCCTCAGGTGCTCTCACTGACCGAACGAAACGCAACAATGGAAGCACTATTACTTCACGTCAGATTTCTGTGGGTCGGGTGGTACTACCCCAGGCGAGCCGACCTGTTCATGCTTAAGCCAGTAGTAGCATCCGTGTGGCTTTACCACCTACTTACTTTTATTACGTAAAGCACCATCAATTTTACAAAATATAGAGTCAAATAACACAAGATTATGAATAAAATATAAAATCCACTACATGACAGACTAAAATCCCACCAAAAAACTCTGAAATAATATTATTAGATGTATTTTTTTCCTGATTCAGAATAAATATAAAACTCAATATTGCCAAAAATTGCATAGGGCAGAGCGAGCACTAGTTGCGGTGTGAAATAAAAACCACACCGAAAAAAAATCCGTAACAGATGGTCCGCGCACTGCGGTAGAATTTCCGGATAGGTTAAGAGCCAGTGAATGCCAGACCTTCGTTATTTTATGTTGATATTTATTATTTATTGTCTTTTGAGAAATAATATTATATAAATAACAAATATGAATATGTCTCCTATGATAAGGCTTTATCAAAAATGAATTACATTTTTTTTATAAACTGCATGAGCTATAATAGTAAAACGTGTACTTGTGGTATAATATATTTACCGAGTTACTGAAAGAAAACCAATAAAGGGCTGCAAAATATCTCACTCACTATATATCTCACTTCCATCTACTTGGATAAATATTGCCTCACGCTTGCACCTATAGCTACCCTATATGTTTGTCTGGCGAGGGGTTAGAACTGTCGAACTTGTCTGGCTACTGAGGAAATATCTAATAGTTACCCAAGTAACATGTTAAAATTCAGATTTCAAACTATAAGTTCAATTACAACTTATTAAAGTTTACAGATTTTTGGCAGGAGTTGGCCACCCACGATATCAAATATCTGTTAAGAAATGTTCGTGATTTCTAATACTATGCCAACAAAATATATGTATAAAAAACTTGCGATCATTATAATAAACTGACAGGCTGATGGCTGTTTTGTTAGAACTTTCCTGGAAGTTTTTGTGGCAACCCTTGCTCCATGGTATAATTTCCCATGTTCACTTGTGAACAATAACCAAACTATATTACGTAAGACACCACCAATATTATAAAATATAGAGCCAAATTACATGTTATAATAAAATTTTAAATTCACTACATGATATTCCAAGACCCCGTCAAAAACTCAAACCTACATTATTTATATGTATCTTATAAGGTTGAGCCACCATTATCAATAAGAACGCTTCAAAACTCCTTATGATTTTATTAGAATACGGCGGTCATTCTCTACTTCAAATATTTTGCTATATGAGTTGGTAGTATTGTAATGTCAGGGCAAAATACAATACATCAGGAGTGTTTTAAATAGTTTCGAATGTCTTATAAGAGAATCTATATGAGGTTTTAGAAAATAAGAACATGACAACAATAACAGAGTTCTATATATAAAAAAATGTGAGTATGGATCGCTGACATGTTCTTTAATGATGCACTGGCAACAAAAATGATGCTGCTAATTGGTTACTGCAGCCTATAACTACATAACCAAACTAAAATTAACTCTGTCCAGTGGTTAGTTATAACATGTTGCTAATTTTTGTTTTGTACCATTACAAGTTACTAATCACATACTTCGCAGTAGACATGGCATGACATGACGATGCTTCTGCAGTTGAACCTTGCAAAGGTTGGTAGAACCTTCACATTATAAAATACTAGTTTTTGTTGTTATAATTTTTTAACATGTAAAATTTTACATTACACCTTATGTATAGAAAACTTCTTAATTTTTTGTTTTCCCATTACATCTTTTGACTCATATTCAGAAAGCCTCAGGCCTTTAATTAGGTCAAAGATGGAGTGCCAACGTATTTATTATATTATTTATTAGTATTATTCCATGATCAGATTACACCCTCATTGTGGATTTAGCCTTACTTTAAATTAGAATGGATCACATATGTCATATCAGTGATAGGCATTTTCATTAATTTAATCTCCATAATTAATCACACTGTTAGATGCTTACAATAAAATGAACATTGTATATCGTGCATGCAACATTCTTTAACGATTTTACAATTTCCTAATTGAATAAATATTTTTGCTGTACGTGGACCGAGTCATCAGAATTCGTCGGTGACTTGGCTGGTTTTAGAAGGTTTGACACTTCTGACACTACTATTGTAGTTAGTTTGATTATAGCTAAATGAGCCGCCAACTGTAGTACCAATGCCCCGAAACCTTTGTAAAGGCCAGTTACACCTTCTCTGGCTAGAGTTGTGTTATAGCAGTCCATGAACCCTTCATAGCCAGTAAGTATCGGTGTCACTGATGTACCTGTATCTAAGTTGTCAATTATTGTCCTAGTACCCTGGAAATTAGATTATAATATTATTATATCTAGAAGTACCTACGTCTCTGTATATTAAATAAAAATTATACCTATAATGAATGACTGTAACAATACTAGTATAGCTTAAAAATGGTAAATTATTACCAGATCAAGTTTCTTATTGGTTCTTCTCATGATTGGCATATTTTCTAAACTGGTGATCATGTTTTTTTTTTAATTTTTGTAAGTTATAAATGCCGAAATTGAATAGTGTTCTTAATTTTCTTTTAACGAAAGTTCAGAGGCAATTATATTGCCTGTGTATATGTTTGACTGATTTTAACAGAGACACTGAATATACTAAATATTATATATGAAATGTTTTTTTAAATAACATTTTTAGAAATGTCTGTCTGTTTGTATGAACACGCATCACTGCTAATATCCTGCGTTCACAATAAAACCACACCAAGAAAATCATAAAGCATATCTTTGAGAATAACTTGGTTTTTGTTTTATTAAAATCGTTTCACTTTATCAAAACTTATTGTAATTTTAATGACGGTGCGGCGTAAGTACGAGTGTAAAGTAAGATAAGTAAATGGACTTAATACATTGAGATGATTTTATTAATCACTGTTTTTACATTAGGTTCCACATGGATTGAGTCGTGGGTACAGATAGTATAATATAAAGTTACCTGTATATGTAATCTATGTACAATGGTCTCCACAGGGTAGAATAATATTTCCATAGTGATGAAAGAGAATATATTAGCTTTGAGATTTATATCCTCAATAAGAGGGTTTTGAGAGTTTTTGTTGTATCCAGATCCATATGCATCACTCAATTCATGTTTGTGCCTTTGTTGAAAACGGAGTATTTTTGTTGTTATATTTTTTAATGTTATGCTGAAAACATGAATTAGGATGAAGTAAATTTTTATTTGTTACTTTTTTATCGAAATAAATAATGGTTTTAAATTATTTTTTAAGCTAGGTTGGGACATTATTATTTGATATCAGGTAACCATTCAGCTTAAGATAAAAAAAAATTTAAGATCTGCAAATTATGTACTTGTAAATATGAAAATCATAAAAAGATCTTGTGGACGGGAAAATTTGAACTTTGTTCTCAGTGTATAAAAACAAGAGATCTTAAAAAAAAATGGTATATGAACAATTAAAATTGGATTTAGCTCATTTTGAGATGTAAAACACATGTACATTGTCCTGTAGTTGGGTCTGATCAAGTGAGACCTTTCTCTTCTACCTCTAGCTGTATCCTTTGTTGTTCAGCACAGCAGGATATATGATATAAATGTATACTTATTGAAAGTTAAAATTGTTACTGAAAATGAACAAAAAGCTCAATTTCCTTAATTAATTTTCTTTTATATATTGTTTAAAATTTAAACCATTAATGATATCAAAGAAACTATACACATATTGAAATATTCGGGTTTAGATCAATTATTCTCAAAATTAGTGAACTGATTAACAGGCCTTACTCGGCAGTTACCTTTCATCGATGATTACATCCATAGTATATATTACATTACAAGTGTATTATTTTCAACTATTTAGTAAAAACATATTTCATATAATCGACATTGTTAACAAAATAACTTACTGTGCTAAGTATTTAGACATCCCTAAGGAAACTGTAGGTATTACAATAGCCCATATTGGTAGCATTCTTCCACGGCTGGGCGTGCCCCATTCCAGTATACGTACAAATCCTTCACGGAATACATCAAACAGTGCCGGTTTGTCACTAGCAATATCGCTTTGTACTGTTTCAACTAAACTTGCAGAGTAGAATGGAGTGATTATCGCTAAACTTACACTGCAACCAAATGATAAATATGAAAGGGGAAAATATAAATAAAACTGGAGTCCTTAAGATATATAATTAAAAATTGCAGAGTCCATTTTGGTAAAAAGATAATTGATAACGTATTAAGCTGACTTTTTCCTATAGTATATAATATTTACTATACTAGAACCCATAGTGAAAAACTAGTTTTAATCAAATACAAAGGTAAATAAAATGATATAGGTCTGGCAATGTGCGCGCATCACGCAAAAATCTATGCTAAATGGCTAGATTTTGATCAATCTTTTTTAAGATTTACTTATATTTTTGGTTCTTCTCTAAAGAATATCTTGTCTTCATTTAATACACCAGATTAGGCCCCCCTCGGCAACGGCTCAAGCCTAGGTTCGATCCCTCGGCGTGGAGCCCTTGAGTAGGCTGCTCGCGCGATACAGTGACACAAAATCTTACATCACTGCGACAACATTACACATATCACCTCCACACACGTGCAGGCAAACACGCTCACACATGAAAGTGGAAGGGTTTTATTTTTTTCTCTTATCAAACTGAAAGAGTTTAGAAAATTATTTGATACGAAATATATATAAGAGTTTTTAAGGTATGTATGCTTAGTACACATATATGTTTTCATATATGTATGAATAGTTATCTTAGCTTAGCTCAGATAGGTTGCGAATTGCATGTATCAGGCAACAGCCCCAGCCGAGGTGTACCATGCACCCTTGAACTAGTTGTCAAATAAAATCGGTTGAGTGCCTTAAGCGCTCGCCTTAGTAGTCCAGTGAAGCTGTTAAGACCTTGCTAGATCAGTAGCGTAGTCAGTTCCAAAAAAAAATCTTTATTTAATATAAAGTGGTTAAACTTTTTATTTTTTTATAATCACTACAAAAAACTAAAGAAGTATTTATTGTAAGTATATTTTTGTTTTCGGTTTTTTCAATGTTTTTTAATCTGTACATAAAATATTTTGTTAAGATAATAACACAGAGGAAGGTGAAGCTTCAGTTAATTAAAAAATAAAAATAGATTACCATTTCAATGTAAGATGCTGAAGGAATTGTAAAACAGATTCACACTTTCCAATCTCCCTGAAAAATTATGAGTTGTTTAGAGTAAAATTAATTATAATAAAAAAAGGTGCACATACTGTTACATGGTACTTACATCAACAAATACATTCAAAATCTGTTATAATGATGTCGAAGGGACTATATTGAGTTGTAAAAACAGATAGTCATAAGAAACAGTGATGTTTTCTAGGTACGTCATTCAACCTGGACCTTTGTTCTGGGTCACTATAACCGGTATTTCGTTATAAACGATGTCGCCATAAACAGTTTTGACTGTATATCAAAATTAATCTACTTATACTAATTTCAATTTTATTACTAACATTAACAACTGAATATGAAGGACTTCAAACTTCTTAGTAACACAAGGACTGCAAAAATTAAAAGCATCTCAAAAATGTTTGGTTATGCTTGTTCCTTCTCTCACGATCATGATTTCCCATCATAGAACAAAGATAGGTTGATGTTTTAAACAAAATGAGCATAAAATTAATTATTCAAGGTAATGATTTTTCTAGAACAATGCTCTTTGGATATTGTTCCTACTTCTATTTTTTGTCATTAGTTCTTTTAGAATTTTGATTTTTTAAATTTCGTTTTATTAAAAAGCACACACAGTAATTCACAAATAACCTGCTATATCGAGAGACCTATAGGTATGCTATAGCATAAATCAGACTAGATATGATCACAATAAGGCCAATCACTGTTCCTAAAGTTAACCATACAAAAAAAAATGTAATACTAGACACTGTAAAAAAAACCTTTACAAAGTCTTTTTTAACGGATCTACTTACTTATGCCATCCCATGCCTTTGGCTATAACATCTTCAACAGCCATATTGAGACCCCTTACAATGCATGTGGAACCAATGCCTTTCCATAATGTTGTAAAGTCTTGTCTCCTGTGCAGCCTTACTACCACTGGTAATAATGTATATGGAACTATGTGAAAATTTTTCAAACTGTTGTGGACCTGAAGAATTATAAAATATATTTGTTTTTATTTTTAATAGTAATATTCTAAATAACATAAACTAGAGACTAAATTAAAAACTATAATTAACACTGGTTAACTGGTAACTTTTTTACAGAGGAAACCTTAGTCGAAAAATGGTCACTGGCCTTATTTCAATCATAACATATCTACCTGAAATAGATATTAAAAATAAGTGAATTTTGTACTATATTAATTTTTGATTAGATTAAATGATGTTAACAAAACATTATAAGCGGAAATTTTGAAGTTTGATTATAATGTACAATTTTTTTCTGGAGATCATTATATTATATGATCAAAGACCAGTTTCTCAGACTCAGCATTTTTGGCAAGTTTTTATATTTAATTGATCTGTATTTACATGGAAAAAAAATTATTACTGACCTGGCATTGCCTTCGGAGAACAATGAATGGATGGCTGAGAAGGTTTTCTGTTATGAGACTTGCTACACTTATTGCTGTTGTCACATAGGTGTTGTTATCTAAAATAAATAGCATAAGTCTTTTTTCAGTATTCATCAAGTCTTCAATATTACACAGAACAAAATTAATGTAGAAATATATATTAGGTACATGCAAACAACAAAAGGATGAATAAAAGTCAATCTTAGATTCCTATAATATAATTTCGACTGTTTTGTAATAAATTCTTGACTAGATTATGCGTAAGCCCAAACTTACAGCTACATTTAGTGGCCAAAAAGATTGACGAGGTCTATATTAGAGCTTGCTGATTACTAAAAATTACTATATTTATTGTAATTCCTCTTCGAAAACGTAATATATGTCATGTTAGATAATATTTTCGTCTGGATTTTTTGCTAAAGATCCAGATAGTTAAAAAGGTTTGATATTGTCGAGTACTTACGAATTTTAGTTTCAAACAGATTTATTAATATTATCCTATATTAAAAGTATCAATTAAAACTATACCGTCTTCGGGGACATCATCCATGACCAACGGGGGCCCCTGAAATTCTTCGGTTACAGGTGTATGATAACCATATATTTGCTGATACCGTGTATCGTATATATCGTTCGTTTCTCTGTTAGGATCCAAGCCGAAAGGCCTGTTATAAGCAGAATAATCTCCAAATCCAGCCATTTCTTAGAATAGGATAATAAAAAACATTCCAATGGCTAAATTTTATATTGTACACTACAATAGCACTACCTACTGCTAATAAACTATTATAAAAGGGAATTATAATAGTCTGTGATATGAATAGTATTTTTTTTTCTCTTTGGCAAGATATGATTTGCGTATTCACCAGTGTCAGTCTAGTTTTATCCCATGATGGTATGCCAACATTAACAGTAGTATCAAGTATCGGTAGTTTAGTGGATACGATTTTATTCATATAAGGTGCTCTGTTGATAGAATTTCCGATTAAAGAGTAACATATATACAATAAAAGAGGTTGTATATGATATAGGTGTGTAAGATGTACAGTTTTGGTTTGTTACAGTTTTATTATAGTATAGATAAAAGATTGATAAAATAGGAATCAATAATTATAGCCCAGCAAATTAATAATAAATTTACTTGAAAATATAGTTAATATGAGAGTCACGCTGAGATAGTAAACTAATAATTGTAAATGTTACTACTTCTGAACGTAATAAAACCTTGACATTTTACCTTAGCTGACATTTGTTGACATTGACAAATCCAGGCAAAGTGAATACAAAACAGCCAAGACGCATGATCAAAAAGATTTTTACATGGCTACCGAACCACCATCAACGAATGAATATCGATTATAATATAGACAAAAGTCATCTTTTAAAAATGAGGCTATTGTTTTCCCACGCC
Organism: Antheraea pernyi; assembly: GCA_015888305.1. Taxonomy (NCBI): domain Eukaryota; kingdom Metazoa; phylum Arthropoda; class Insecta; order Lepidoptera; family Saturniidae; genus Antheraea; species Antheraea pernyi. The sequence goes on from MU159008.1 coordinate 365,106, forward strand.
ATTTGATTGATTACATTTTACATAATGTTCACTAAAGCAGTATTGTGTATATCAACTTTACATTTTTATTGTAAGACCATTATTTACTTTGATTATTGTATTTGTGTTACAGACAGAAAGTATCGTAGTTTATAATGTTAAAAGGTCAATTAGTTAAAGTGCATGGCTTGTGGTTAATAGAGAGTTTGTTTGTAGCTGTTGCAGCGCAAGGCGAGTGTAAAGATCTCCGTGGACGTGTGATAGCTCATGGTTTGCATTATGTACCCGGTCCGGACACTTGTACTCTATGTGTCTGCGAGAATGGACTACCCAAAGTGTGTAAAGCAGTCCTCTGTTCTCCTCCCCAAGTGAGTAATGGTTTATCTATATTAAAATATGAGAGGAAATATTTATTTATATATTTATTATTTAGGGCGGTATTTCCTAGTTATTTTTCGATTTGTAGCTACACATATAAATACCCATGTATGTAAATAATATCCAAATATATAAACTTAAGATTTATACCTTCCAAAACTTATTCTGTTAATTTTGTTTTGGTATTTAATATTTCAGTAATTGTCACAGACTTTAAATGTACATGACTTTTGTCCAGGGCCAGTCTATCTAGGAAGAACACAATGTTGTGCTTGAAGTACTATTATTAAGAAGGTTGGGGGCTAGGGGTTCCATAGAGTAGTACCATCAGGGTTACGCCAAATTTATATTTATACAAAAAATAAATACAGGTCAAGATTGGATGCTACCCCAGATATATGCATACAATTGTCGGACATAATACTGAACTATAAAACAATTATTCATAAAACAGTAAAACAATTGCATTCTTCACATTAAAACTTTAAGTTAAGAAGCATGTGTTACAATTATATTATGTGTTAAAATGTAATCATTTCATATGTGGTTTCATAAAATAAAAAAATATTTGGATGGTGTTCTGTTATCTTTAAAGTTTAGGAACTCCTAATATAAGGTATGCTTTAGTATTAACATTTAGTATGAACATAGAGTACAGAGCATTTGTGGTCTGATGGTATTGCTTAGTATAATGTATTATGAAAATGAGCATAAAGCTGCATTAATACAGAATATCATAGAAAAAAATCTACATACATGTTTTAAAATAAAATTAGATAAACTGAAGTAATGCATTTTCTAAATACATTAAAGTAAATAAGATAATTACTTTTTATTAAAATGTCAACTTATTTAGGCCAGGCGGCTAATACTTCACAGGATCCCGCCGCCTTTTCCTTTTCCCTGTCGAGTATTGATTACGCAGGTCAACTACTAATTTTCCAAGAGATCTTGGCTTGCGAAGAGACCGCCCGAAATCAGCTACTAGGTACCGTAACGGCGATACATAGGTTTCCAGCCAATATGGCTACCCTACAACGGGTCGCGAGTGCGGCCTTTCTAAAATAAATAACTCATATAAGATAGAGTAAATCCTTGTATTTACATCTATCTTCCCCTAAAACGACCGAGTAATAATAATAATTTTTGTTGTCTATTTTTAGATACCCCACACCAATGCCATTCAATGAATTTAAATTCGATATCTTTAAATGGGTGTTTTCTCTTTAATTGCGCCCAGCCACGCGTAACCTACTCTCACGCCCGCCTTGAGGGAAGGATTTCTCTTTCGCTCCCATACACGGCTCTCAGTAATATTATCTCGAGCCGAGGTCGTCACCCAATGGAGCCCTCGAGTTATTATTATCGCGATACAGTGACTCACCCACATCACTTGTACACACATATGACCTCCTCTCTCACACACGTGCACATATATACACATGGTGGGAGGGTTTTGTTTTATTTCCCTCAACGAACTGAATCCAATAGTTTTAGTTCGTTTCATTCGGATATACACGTATTCATTTGTGAATCATGCAATTTCGACTGTATGATTCACAAACGAATATATGTATGAATAGCTTAGAATAGTTAGCTAGGTCAGACGCGACTACTCAGGTAACAGCCCAAGCCGAGGTGCCGTGCGCCCTTGTGTATGTTACCTAAAAACCAAATCGGCTGAGTGCCTTAAGCGCTCGCAGTAGTCCGGTAAAGCTGTAAAGACCTTACCAGGTCAATAGCGTAGTCAGTTCGAGAAAAAAAAACTTATTTAGTTTTATTAACTATCTTCCCAGACTATGTTCTTCATATAATTAAATGAAAAAGGGAACAATAATGATCTATTTTCGTAATTTTGATCATATTGAAGTAGCTATTGAATTAGACGTATTGCTATTTACTTTTGGTGAAAACATGAAAAATGTGAATTTTGAGTTACTTCTTTTTTGATTAAAAGTGGGTTATGTGGATATAATTATTGATAATAAAATGACTATTATTTCTCAGGACTGCCGATCATTTAGAGTGGGTAATACATGTTGCGAGTTTATCTGTCTTGATGACGTTGTGAAGCCGGCTGAAGGTGCAGAGGCGAATGTACGTGTTGCCGCTGGTGGAGCTGCTGCCATAGTGTTGTTGACTGTTGCTCTTGTTGTCTATCGTGTACGACGTCAAAAGCGTCGCAGAGCACCTCACACTGATGATCAGAGGAGTTTGACTAGTATTGGGTAAGTAAAGTATATAATTAAATTGAAAGCATTGTGAAATTGATGTGAGTGAGACCGATCGCGCATCTCTATCGCTTGTTCCGCTTGCACGCTCGGCTCAGGCGGAGCGTGACAATGAGAGTAGTCTGGTGACGCTGTTAAGACCTTGCTTGGTCAATATTGTAGTCAGTTTGAAAAAAAAAAACATTGTGATATTATGCCTGATGTTAATGATTATATTATAAGGTTTCATATGTTTCTCACAATAGCATGGAAATTTTTGATGAAAATTTAGAAGTCTCTATTTTAAGCTAAATTTTCTCTTTACATTAGTTTGGCACAATTACTACACAGCACCTGATAGGAAGTACAGTCTAGAAACAGTAGTAATGTCTACTGGCAAATCACGTCAGTAGTTGTTGCCATAATGTCATCTTTGGTAATTCGTGGTCACTCTACATTTGGAAGTACTTATATCATAGCAGATTGTGAATACACCAGTCAGGAAGGAGATTCCATATCATCACAGTAGGGAAAAGAATCTTATGAGTAACACTTATTTGACAGTATCATCCAATAGACTCCACCCATGACTTTAAATGGAGCCATCTATAAAGTTACCCTAGGGCCTAGACCATCACTGTTTCTATTTTTATAAAATTTTTCAAATGTAATAGGTAGTAGTTTCCTTCAATTTTGTTAAGCCTTATGTATGTATCCTCATAAATTCTATGTGCTTTTTATTATTTCTTTGTGTGCCATGTCAATTAATATATGTAGGTCAGTTTGACCCAGTTCCGAATTCTAGTCACACAATTTCCACATACATGTCTGTGGCTTTTGTCATTCTTTCATCATCAGATACATAAGTGGCAGTATGGGCTATATGGGAGGTACATGTGAAACAGCTTTATCAGCCTGGAAGCCTCCAACAAATTATTTACCACGAGGTGAGGCGCCTCCGCCCTATGATGAAGTTGTGGCGCAATGCAGAACAGAAGGAATGAGGTATATTTTTCAATATTTAAAAAATATCATCTTAATGTTAATTTTTTTTAAATATCATATAAGGGAAACGAATTGACGGGTCACCTGAAGTTAAGTGATTACCGCCACCGTGCATAAACACTAGGAACACCGGGGGAATCGCATGCGTTGCCAGGCTGTTTGGGGAGAGTGGGAAGGGAGATGGGGGAGAGGAGGGTTGGTGGGCTTCCGACACTTTCACTGACCGAACGAAACGCAATAATGCAAGCACTGTTATTTCACGTGGGAGTTTCTGTGGGTCGGGTGTTAGCACCCCGAGCGAGCAGACCCATTCATGCTGAAACCATCTATAAACCTGGGCTTTATGTGAAAGAAAACATTGAGGTGAAACCATGACATGGTGGTGTTTAATACCCGCCTGAAAAGGCGCCAAGGCGCAAAAAACAAGGAATCAAATCAAAAAGTTTAATTTAATATCCTACTAACAATATTCTTTTATTAAAATTTAGGTTATTACAGTGTATTATTATTATTAATTGAATAAAAAATGAAAAATAAATAAATAAAAAGTTTTAAAGAAATTTCCATGTGCTTACTATTGAAGTTATTATTATTGATTCTATAATCATCAGCACACTATGCTGGCCTGATTGAATTTTGATACTAGCACGCACACACATTCACGCGTATACGCGAAATAGGCGTAAACGCTTTGCCTTACGTGACGATTTATAGCAGTCAATTTCTACCGAAAGCCGTGTTACGGAGCCTCATTCCAATAACAATTACAAAGGATATTCAATTTAAAATATTGGTATATATGTTCTAGCCATGCTTGACAATATTTATTTTCAAGTTAGTATAAATAATTTTTTTTTTGTGTAATAGAATGACGGCTGAAACTGCTTTCCATCGTACGTATCCCGCTACAGTAGAGAGTATGTCGCGACCTGAAGACCCTATGCAATGCTCAGGCCACGGGTACACCAATATACCAAGACCTGTCCAACAGGTACGTTTTGTTTTGCCACATTGACTTATTTATATATAACTTGTATATCTGAATTAATTCGTTTCCTTAACTATGTTGGGTAACATATTTATCCAAATTAGTTGGCATATTTATACATAGCTTGTATATGTAAATTAATTACCTCATTTAACCATGTTGGGTAATTAATATATTTCGTCAAATTAGTCGGCATATTTATACATAGCTTGCATATGTAAAGTAATTAGCTGATTAAACCATGTTGGCTAACATATTTAACCACATTAATTAGACACAAGTGGCCATTATATTGAGAACTAGTTTCTCTCGCGTTAAATATACATTTGATCATCATTTCAAGTTATTAGTAAATTTGTTTTTAAAGTCCGTATGATCATAGTTTTCTAAAACTTGAAATCTCTATTAGCTTATTCTGAATATTGGATTCTATGAATTGCGTTTCAAACAATTGTAAAACCAAACCAATTTATGGAACTTAATTTGTTGACAATGAATAGAAGATCGTTATGTATTTTAACGCCACTGATTTAAATGTAACTGATTCAAAAATTGATTTAGATGTTTCAAATTTTGACTTTGAATCATCTAAGTTTTTTATTTTATTTTTTATATATAAATACACACATGTGTCATCTATTACTATTCATCAAAATGTGTATTTATGAAAGTAGTATTTCTGTACATTTAATGTCTCATTGGTCATTAGCGTGTAATATTATAATTTGAAAAATTAGAGATATGAAGGAAAAGAATGTATAAATATAGATTTTTTATACGTCCATGTTATATGTTTCTAGCTTATAAATTCCCAAAACTGCTACAACGCTCCACTTCTGCAGCCAGTGCTTCAGCCGGAGACGAGAGAACCCACGTCAATGCCTCATCATCCACTCGCCTCTAATGGTATATCTCTTTATATTATTTTATATATATTATTTTGCAATAATGATGACACTAATAAGATTTATCTCGATTTATACCTACTTTGAGTATTTCAGGGTTATTTCTCATGTATTAATCAATCACTACCTAAATCGAAATACTTTTGCTTTTGTATTGTTTCATAATAAAAAGGATGATTTAAAGTACTATTATAAAGAGAAAACCATTGATTTTTTTGTTTGTAATGGATAAACTTCATAAATATTTAATCGATTTACCCCTATAGAAGTTACATTATTAAGTAGTAAAGTAGGCTGTATATTACTTTGAAAAATCTACTTCAATACTATGAAGAATTCAATAAAAAATTAAATTAAAATAGTGATGTCTTATGGAAAATGGTTGTTGATATATGCCTAGCTGTAGTTGCTAGGCAACGCTTTGTTATTATTCTTTATCCAATTTGTCTCAAGTAGCCATCATAACATTACACGAAGAAGTTAAAGGGCGCGTTCCACAAGACGTTCACAACGCTCACAACAACCTTTTAGCCGTTCCACTAGACGACTGCGAGCGTTGCGGTCGCGCCGAAAACGTCATTAATGACGTCATAACACACGCCCACGCGAAGCTCACGACGCCCCATGTCTCGAGACGGGTCAATGTGAGCGTTGACAAAATTGGCGGGATTTTCAATAAAGATGGCGACCGTAAAAATGTCATTATTTGATCCAGTAGAATATTTATATGAAATAACATATTGTATTTAATGGACCAATGAAATTTATTAATATATTTACATGAAATATGTTAAATTAAGTTTTGATAATTTTAAATTCTATTTAAAAATGTTTGCAATCGTTAAATTCTGAGAGGAAATTAATTTATTATCACTTAATGATAATTTAATATTTTTTATTAAACTAAAAAATATATTTTATATTTTTTAATAAATAAAGTTAAATGAGAAAAATATATCATTTGTACACTTTTATAAAACATAGTTCAATAAATAATACAATTATCACCAAATATCCTACTGTTGCCTTAGAAGACATTCTTATTTTATTTGATTGCAAATTAATTAAATACTGCACTGAAATTAAATATAAAAATTGAATTATACATTTATCTTTCAATATACTTAAGTCAATTTACATAATAATTATTACAATTTACTGTTAGGACATAACCTCTTAAAGTTTTTACTTAATTATGTCTAGATCGCCATTTGTATTATTTACCTGAACGCTCACAACGCCCCATTATGCGTTCCACTTGGGTGTACGATTGTAACGCCCGCAAGTAAGTGGAACGGGAAAACTCGCGTTCGTGAGCGTTGTGAGTGTCTAGTGGAACGCAGTCATAGTGTTTTCTTGTTACATTGGTGGAATTTCTGAAGATGTAGGTGTAGTGTTTTATTGTTACACTGGTGACTTTTTTAATATAATACTTTTAGGTTTTAGTGTTTGACCACAACCTCAGCTTACGTTCAATGACGATATGGTCTAACATGGTAAATACGCAAAACTAGAGGGGGGTTGGCTCCAAAGTGTAGTTGCCCGGAATACACTTGTAGGTACTTGTCGACAGATTTTCAAGTTGAGTGTGCTAGCTAATCAGGCTGCCTTAGAAAAAGCTATGGTTTCACATGACGTTTGAATTCACCGAAAGTACGGATTTATTCGCAAGAATTCGTAATTACGCCAATCGACACGACCCGAATATGTTGCCAGCTTAGCCTTCATTACTTCAAAGTAGTGTAGTGTTTTATTGTTTTAGTGAGGGGTTTTATGAAGGTTTGATGTTTTCTTGTTATATTGGTCGGTTTTCAGATGATGTAGTAATTTATTGTTATTTTGGTGGGTTTTCCGAAGGTGTAGTATTTTATTGTTCATTTGGTGGAACCTGCAAAGACGTAGTAATTTATTGTTATTTTGATGGGTTTTCCGAAGATGTAGTATTTTATTGTTATATTCGTAGGTTTTCCGAAGATGTAGTATTTTATTGTTATATTCGTAGGTTTTCCGAAGATGTAGTTATTATATTGTTACTTTGGTAGGTTTTCCGAACATGTAGTGTTTTATTGTCACAGTTGTGGGATTTCCGAGCTTGATTCGTTTGACGGGGTCTCTTGGAGCGATAAGCAATCGTGGGCTGCTGTCCGTGTTACAACGCGAGCCGGAACCCGATCGACCTCACAACGTGCCCGGTTTTTATACGACAACGGGTAACGCACACGCTTCCCTGTAAGTAACTGACATAGTTTCTTTACGCATGAATGATCTTTTAGATCGACATGAATACTAGAAATAAATATAAATTAATAGCTCATGATTTAGGCTAAGTAAAACTAGCAACAGGTTTTAGGTAATAATGCTAGCTTCTATAATAACCTTCCCAAAGCTCATTACCGATTTGCCGGATAACAAGTTCAAGGACAATATCAGGCGGGTTTTGATGTAAAAAGGTATGATATTGATGTCTGGAAATGACTCTGTTCTGTATAACCGTTAAAAACGATTACATCTGTGTTAAAATTGGTAAAATATTACCAATTTAAATAATGTATACAAGAAAACTATAAACCAGACCGAGTTTCTTGCCGATTCTTCACAATGTCTGGGCTATTTTTCGAATCGGTAGTAGTATTGACGTTCATACCCGCCTTTTTTTGGGCCTAAATTGAATAAAGTATTTTAAATTTTGAATTATGTGGCATCATACGTTAATATAATAGAATTAGAATAGGGTTCTAAATATTAGTTAAGAAGATTCCTAACTATCCTATGTATACCTTCTTATAAAGAGGGAGTGGACAACTCTGGAAGAGTGACGTCATTATTCGAAGGATTCGACAACGTCAATAAATATTTAGAACCCTATTCTAATTTTATTATATTATCACTGTCGATAAGTGATGTTTGTTTAGTTGTAACAAGGCCGCATAATTTTTTTTTCGCTGACATCGACCCTCGCGGATCTGTATAGAGCAGTTTGGGTAGTCCAGACATTCAGCGTGTAGCGACATGTTTGTTATCAGACATCGTACGATAGCCGAGTATATTGGGCGCCGTGGACTCGATAGTCGTGGAGGGCACTCTGGGCAGGTTCAGTCGCGCGGTCCGCTCGCTGTTAGCCATATTATATTGGTACTTGACATTACTTGTATGTGGTCATTAACGTTGACCCTTATTTACGTCTTAGGGCAATTGACATCGACCCTTGTGACTCGATATAGAGCAGTTTCGTTAGGCCAGACATACAGAGTCTAGCGATATGTTTGTTTTGACATCGTCTGATAACGCGTATACGCGCGGACCGCTCGCTGAGGGGCGATGATCGTTCTTTATAAGACTATGGACCTATATTTTTTGTTGTTGATATCGACCCTTGAGAAGCGATATAGAGCAGTTTGGGAATGTTATCAGACACCGTACGATATCGCGCATAACGGGCGGCGGTGAGGACTCGATCGTAGTGGATTTTTTTTTTCGCGTGGATCGATATTGAGCATTTTGGGATGGCCAGGTATATAGGGTGTATTGATGTGTTCCGTTGTTATTAGACACCGTACGATACCGCGTATATCGGGCGGCGGCGTAGACTCGATGCCTGTTGAGGGCGCGCTGGGCGGGTTCAGTCGCGCGGACCGCTCGCTGGAGGGCGATGGCCCTTATTTGCGTATTATGGACTTGCGTCTTATATATTTTTTTTGTTGTTATCGACCCTTTAGAAAGGATATTGAGCAGTTTGGGAAGAACATGCACACAGGCTGTAGCGATACGTTCTTATGTTATCAGACACCGTACGATACTTATAATTTTTTTTCGCGTGGATCGATATAGAGCATTTTGGGTGGGCCAGGTATATAGGGTGTAGTGATATGTTCCGTTGTTGTCAGACACCGTACGATACCGCGTATATCGGGCGGCGGCGTAGACTCGATGGTCGTGGAGGGGGGCGCGTTGGGCGGGTTCAGTCGCGCGGACCGCTCGCTGGCGGGCGAGATCCGTCGGTCGTTCCACAAGCCGAGCGAGGCGGTGCGGCACGCGGCGCTCGCGGACACGGGCCGCAGTATGCCACGGAACCTCAACCTCGCGTCCGCGCACGACGTACCGCCTATCCCACCCCCCATCGACGCTTTACCACACGACAAGTTAGCACCTATATTACATTTTTACAACTTTTTAAACTGAAACTTCTTTGGGGTCTTCCATTAATTACGTGAGGCGTTTTTGAAAATATTTTACCACCTAACCTCTGGTGAGATGTCGTGAGATTTGTTTCCACCCTTCTCCCTCTTTTCATCCGGTATATTTCAGAATTTGTATTTTCAGTATAAACTTTTTGAAGTTATGAAGTTAGCTTTAAATTAAAACTGAAGTTTACACATCTAAATACTTATCACTTTATATCTTACACATATTTCTTAGTTGAGAATTGTTAGTTTCTGATGCAAGAATTTTAAAACCTATTTTGTACAAAGTGCAGAGTTATAGATAACCATTATTTTCTAGAATGTATCGATTAGTATACATAAGAAATTTCATTTAAAGCATATGGGAGAGGATTTAATATTTAGATTAGACTTATAGACTATTAAAACAATTTTTTTTAAATATACAGATACTATTTTTTATATACAGATAATAATGTTTTTTTTGTCTCTTACATTTCTTTTATTCCATCGCGCTCTTCTATCTCTTTCGGTTTGTGGCGAAGTTCTTTCTTTTTCTTCGTCCGTTATTTATTTTCCTTCAATTTTCGGCCATAAAGGTTATAATACGTTGCACTGGAAAATTCGACCTTGGAATTTTCGTTTCATAGCGTCCAAAGAAGTTTCAGTATGGAAAATTCTTGTTTGTGTGACATATTATTTGGATAATGTTCATTTAATTAAGAAGTTATTATTTCTTCTTGTTATGACAACAAAATCTGTTCGTTTGTATAAAGAAATAAAAGTACTTATCTTAGAGATTTTTTCAACGATTATTAATTAAATACTTATATTTTTTAGTATTTTATAGCTTTGACCGCAATCTCATCTCATGTCAAATGACGATGTGATCTAAGATGGCAAACATGGTAAACCAAATGCAAGACCAAGACGAGACTTGACTTGGTCTTGCAAAAACGCAAGAACAAAGCCAACACTGCAAAATCTAGATGATTCTGAGCAATACTACTAGAGAGGGACTGGTTCTCAAGTACGTGTCCCGGACCACACCAACATGTGCTTCGCGACAGATTTTCAACTCGAGGGTGGTAACTAGCAATTCTATGGTTTCGTCACGAGGTTTTCCTTTCCCGTAATCTCCTACTCATTTGTAACGATACTGGCCTACGTCAATTAAATATTTCTTTTGTTACAAAGTTTTTTAATTAAATTAACGCGAATGAAGTTGCTGCGGGTGGTTAATGTGGAGTCCTGAATGTAGGTCAAACGTTCGTGTTACGAGTATGGGTCGCCCCCGAGCGCACAGCGACGACCATAACGTGTCCGGGGAGTCCAAATGTGCGGAGATTGTTAGCGGAGTGATCCCGGGTTCGAATCCGCTGGTCGGAGCCTCGGACACGCCGTTACCGCCTCCGCAGAACACGTTACCGTTGACCGTCGATAAGGTCAGTACATGAAAATTCACTATTAGTTTTATTTTTTGTTTTGGTCCTTCGAGCCGGATAAAAAATTTAACGCCCGAAACACACCAGACATTATAGTGAAACAGTGTTAACCGGCTCGAAGGACTAACAAAAAAAGTTTATTTTTTTAACGAATATAATAAGACGACATCTTGGCAATATTATTACACTATCACAACGCAAATACAAAATTATACATTTATACTTAACTATTATAGTGTGTCGCTAAGAATTGAACAAAAGTTTGACTTGAATTTAGTCGAATAGAATGCGTGTAATTAGTTTGGCATTAAAAATATGGGTCAGAATATTGAGGAAATTCTGAGTTTTTCGTTACAGGCTCTTGTCATTGCTGTGTATTTTTTATAGTAACACGCCACTGTGCCCTCGGTAAGCATATTATTATAAAAAAAATATTGATGAGACCAATCCATCGACAATCGTTTTTGTCAACCTTATTGTTGCTTACAATAAATAATGGGCGTGATAAACTCTCAATATACTAGGTGTTAGATTAAAGTGCATGGTCACATTTAACATAAAATAATAATATAAACACAAATACTAATAAACAACAAAGATAATCTAAGTTGAAGTGTGTTCTAAGACTTTCAAAAGTATATATATAAACGTAATAAACCTAGGTGCAATGACCGGTTCCGAAAGTTGCAAGGGGCGACTCGAAGTTAATAACCTTCGACAATAAAACGGACAATAAACCCTTTTGTTTTCCCACGTTTACTTTCACTTCAACCATGGTCATTGACACTGTACTTTAACATAGACGCGTAGAGGATTGAGTATAATTTTTTTTAGATTATTATGTCAAATATTAAGCACCTATTTTTTAATTGGATTTAGAACGAAAATCGATTGCAGAGTATCCTCCATAAATATTGATACTGTCTAAACTTTCAAGCCTGTATACATTTTTTCCCACGCATCGATGAGTCATCGTATCGTTTTCATTAGTAACAACAAGTTTGTAAAGACATCAGGAAAGAATCGAAGAATGTTTCAGATATTTGTTAAGTGTTATTGTTTTTTGTATCTAATATTATTGTTATGGTTTCAGCCATCGTGCGTGTGCAGTTATGAGGAATCGACCGGTACTGGTACTGAGGATGCAGATGATTATAGAAGCGAATGTGAGAACTGCAAGTCCGCCAGTAGCTCAAGGTAAAGATATTGCAACTTTCCTTACATATTACTAGCTTCTGCCAGCGACTTTGTCCACGTGGAATAGCTACTTTGGACTAACGTTACCATTAAGCGGAAGCTGTCAAAAGGAATAAAACCCCATTTAGAAACATTCTTCATTGGTGGTCCGCTTCTATTGGTCTTAGCGTGATGATATATAGCCTATAGCCTTCCTCGATAAATGAGCGATCAAATGGGATCAGGCGTTCCTGAGATTAGCGCTTTCTAGCCAACAAATTCTTCACCTTTATAATATTAGTAAAGATAAAACTTAATACTCACTTTACTTGTTATAGTAATTACGACATCCGTGAATTATACAATTCTGCCATTATCATGTCAGTTATCAAATAAAACGAAGGAAGGAGATTGGACGGTATCAAACTTTGATGTTGTTAGCCATAATTAGGTTACCAAGGTTACTAAGTCAACATCAATAAATTGTTATTAAAATAAAGTTTAACGTTTTTGCTAAATATAATCCTATTTACAGGCATTCACGGTATGCATATCGGATATTATTACTGTATAATATGGTTTAAATAACTTAGAAGTTAAAAATTAAAGTATGAAATAAAACAATTATAATTGAACGTTTATAATAGCATTAAGTAATTATATAATATTAAATTGTTAGATTCATAGTTAAATCGTTGCTACGTCGTTTTTAAATGTAGTCGACGCATTTTAAACTGAGTCGTCGGGCAATAAATGTCACTGACAGTAGGAATGTGCACGCAATGCAACTCGTTATCGATAGTTAGCTACATGCGCACGCGGGGTCGATGCGTCATCGTGACCTTCATTAGCACTCTGACTCCTGATTGGTACGATAGGTTGTTGTTTTTCTGTAAATATAAGATTTTTTGTTATGACACTCATTACATTACTTACGCTTCGTTACGCAACATTTTTTTTTATTGTAGCACGGCAAAGTGACTGCACTTTGCCTGATGGTAAGCACAGTACAGTCCAAAAACAACGGCGACCACCGAGTGACACACTATCCATCGCTGGTCGCCGCTGCCATGCCGGCCTGCGAATAGCTGGATATGCACAGGCTGATCCCGAAACGCGACCCGCGGAAGCGAATCACTATGACGGGCTTTTTCGCCATATACATGGTGGTTGCGACCCAGTCAGGCTGTAAAACCCTACCACACCGCAAACATGTACAATGGGGAGTTTATTTTCTAACGTGGTTTTGAAGACATTAAATGGTGATGTCATCATTCAAGCATTCGTTCAAGCTCGGGCTGTAATTCACAACGTGTTCCTGTTTTAAAAGAATTAACATAATTTAGCATATCGATCGTACCTATCCCGTTATCGATATGGTCATCTACAATTCTTACGCACATCACTACACCTATCCATAAGACCTGTAAGTGCGAGCGAGACATACAGATAAATATGATTTTTGACCCGAAACCTTAGTTCATATGCGTCGACTATAGCAAGTTCTTTGATAATGGCGGTTGCAAACAATAATAAACTATTAATATTTTGAATTATATTATTAGTATGTTCTCTTAATAACCAATAATGCAAGTGATTGTACTTTGTTCTTTATCGGTGAGTACTAATAAATTAAATGCCTTGATATATGTGATCATTAATTATTGTATATTATAGCTGAAAACTAGAGTGATTTTAACATCTTCTAAGCACTAAAATGTTAAATATTGTCTAACTAGCGGGCTCGGCAGACGTTGTCTCGCTCTAATTATTAAAAAAAACCTGGACATATTATATACCAAAACCTTCCTCGTGAATCACTTTAACCCCTGTCGAAAACCATATGAAAATCCGTTCAGTAGTTTTCGAGTTTATCGCGAACAGACGGACAGACAAACGCGGGAGGGGACTTTGTTTTATACTATGTAATGTTTATTATATTGGACAATTGTTTAGATCAAAATTTCCAAATAGACACACCGTGTAATGTTCAGAAAGTCGTTATTAAAACAACTGAACAATCATTCTGTGCTTAATACGAAACGAGCCGCGGGCGCACAGCTAGTGTTGCGTAAAAATGACATTGGAACCGACATCTTTAATGCATTAGGCCTGACCCGACAAAAAAACAAGCTATACAGACAGAACTGCAGATTTGTACTAAGCAGTTACAATGAGTTTAATTTTTGGTTGCCAACGTAATTTCATTTTTTTTAGTTGTATACGCTCCTTTGGTGTTTTGGAAAATTATCATCATCCTTTTACTCTATACGTAAAATGAAGCAAATCCACGTGTTTATATTGTATATATATGGAATAACTAATATTTCACCAATTCTGATATTATCAACGTTTTAATTCTCAATATTGATCGTAATCATATGTAATTAACAAACAGATTAAAGCAATAGAAAACGATGGAAATATCCTTTGTTCACATTTTTGTACCATTACCAATAAATAATAGTTCAAGTACGATATATTACATAATAAAAAAAATGTTTTTGTTTCTTTTTCGAAATCGTAAAGTATTCGTCCAATCATTCAGTTTATATTACCCACTGCTGAGTAAGTCAGTTTGAAAGACCACGGTACCTCTATAATAGAATTAATTAGGTAAGGTAGTCATAGAGTTTCTGATCGTAGAATAACTTCTAAATAATTATTAACTATACGTTAATCTACAGCAGCATATAGAGGTATGTTTCGACACAACTCTAAAACTGCTGGAGCTATGTACCTATTGCGGCCAAAAAGATCTGCATCTTTATTAAGACTGTTTTGAGGATTGCCTCAGGCGTAATTTTGAAAATTATAATTTGGCCGTCTTGTTAATTCATATGACTTATTTAGATTTATTTATAACTGTATTTATTCGGGCCATGGACGCTCCGGCGCGGCATATTGTGGATTATAACTTAAAGATGGCGATAGGGGACCGGATTGAAACCGTCATAAAGGCAATAACGTCTAAAATAGTTAAATAAATATACATATATAAAATAAATTTAAAAAAAAGCCGTCCCAATAGATGCTCACAAATACGATTTTTAACTTACACATTAAATAAAACGATAACAAATTGTGCCGACCGAGAGTCTGCAGATAAGCAGAAAAAAAAACTGTATTTATTATATACTATAGTATGTCTCTATTACACATCTATTTTTAATGATCACTGGTATTTACCTACTTGATCATAATTGAAAACCAACACTGGGATCACCAGCTATGCTGGCAGCCAGTTTGTGCTGTATTGTGCGCTTTTGTAACCAGGAACTATAAGCATACTCACAATATTGTTCTTTGTAATATTTTTTTTGTTATAATATATGTTTGCGACTTCTATTTGAGATAACTGTATAGTCAGTTTACTTGCTGCAATAAAGATATTTCCTTTTTTCTAAAAGCTTCCTCGTTTTGTTTTGACATCAGACTATTGTGTTAATGAATGGTCGAAATCTCGAGATCGAAATGTTTAAAATCTATTCTGTATATAGCTCGTCTTCTTCTTTTACCTCATGTCCTGCCTATCTCCACTTTAGCCATGTATATTAAAGAGAAAATTATCATCGGAATTCCAATTCTTTTTAATCTCCCAGCTGAATAAAAATGACGTGTGTAACAGATATGGCATTATAAAAAAATGTTGTTTGTAGTGTTATAACGTTTTATTGTTATTCTTATATACATGTTTATGATTTCAATTTTGGATAACTCTATTGTCAGCGTATTTGCCGCAATAGAAATACTTTTTTTTTAAAGCTTTCACTCACCCTAAGGAAGCCTCACAACCTTGCATGAATTTGATGCAGACGCATTGTCTACTCTAGTCATGTATATTAAAGAGAAAATGATTATCGGGATTCATTTTTTTTAAATCTTCAAAGTAAATAAAAATGACGTGTGTAACAGATGGGTGCTGGAGGAGGGTTGGGAGGGTGAGGGTGATGAGGGTACGCAGACGCTGCAACGTCGCGCTCCTCCCTCTGCGCAACCAGCTCCTGCAACCGCCACGTTGCCACAACCGGTAACCAAGCAGAGGTGAGTTACTTGTTTTTTTTTCTCGAACTGACCTAACCGCTGTTTGTCTGACAGGCAAGCCTTCACAGCTTCACGGGGCTTTTAGAGCGAGCGCTTAGGGCACTCAGCCGAGTAGTAGCAAGAATAGAAAAAAAGAAGAGAGAAAGAAATAATAGTTTTTGTTGGAAAACAATTGCAAACAACAAGATAAATAAAGGAAATATATATATATAGTTTATCCAACAATGACAACCTCATTCAGCTACGTGCTGCAGTGCATCTGGGTTGTACTGCAGTGCTGATTTTCAATGGGGGGCTAATGGATTCCACATTGGTCGAACCTCGGCTTGGTCTGTTGCTTTAGATACAACGCGAATTGAACTATACTAACCTTTTGAGCTAATGTATACTTGTATATATAGTATACATGTATATATAGTATACATGTATATATAGTATACATGTATACTTTAGTAAGACGAACATGTATATCTTCCTGTGAGGTCCTTATTTCCTTGTATGTTATATACTACATGTACACTCTGTAAACAATGTTCACACAACATAAAAGAATTGGTTTCAAAATTCATTATTTTACATTGAAAACCGGTAAAACCGGTATTGTTCCAAACAAGTGATTTATACAAATGATTACTAAATATAATTAAATAAAAATGTAATTATATAGTGTGAAATACTTAAAAAAGGGTTATTATCGAAAACACAAAATGTTAAAAAAATTATTAAAAATACTGTCAAGTTATTAGCAAGTATATAATAAATAATGAATATTTTTTGTTAAGCGATTCGACTACAACCGGTATTAGTATAAACAAAGAATTTATACAGAATATTAAAGATACCGTTAAATATGGTAGAAATAAAAAAGATTGGTAAGGGATATGAAAAGAAAACCGGTGTTTTCCTAAAGTAAGATATTTTCTAGAATGTTTTCGAATTTTCATGTTAATTTTTTTTAATGATTTGTATGGTGCAGTCGTGCGGTCATGGGCCCACCGTCGAACTGGGAGAACTGGTTCAACACAATACCGGACTCGGACACCGAATCCGAGGAGGAATAACGCGTACTCGCTCACGTCATTTACGAATGTACGAGAGAAAAAGAGATGAATACTTCATGACATATATTTAGAGCGTTCCATGGTACCATGTATCATGTACGTTTCACTGAAACCTCTGTTAAACGTTGATTCAAAGAACCGACAACAGACGATATTCTTTATTTATGAATTGGCTATTAATCCAGGACCGGATTTAGAGGAGGGTAATAGAGGCACTAGTATGAGTTTTTGGTTTGGTTAAATATTAAAACGATATTACCTGATAAACATACTTATAATTATTTTTTCCACTTTTTTGTTGCACCAAAGCCTCTTTATCTTTAAATGCAGTCCTGTATTAATTGTTTTAATTTGTTAAAAACGATATACAAAACACAAGTGAGTGAGATTCATGCTTCAGTTGGATTATTTTAACGGGGACCGCGGCAAAGCCGAGGATTACTCCTTTTTAATAAAATTATTTTAATAAGCAGTGTTGTAAAACACGCCAAAATTATGGGCTTTTTTATAAATAGGAAAAGTGGATATACATTTTACCGTATTTTTTGTAATGTTCGATTCCATAAGTATTTGTGATCTCTATATATAAGAGTGAATACCGGTTTTTATTGTGTAATATATGATTTCATATTTAATCTCTATAAAATAGGAAGACTGGGTATATCTATTACGGGTTTTTATTGTATATCATCGGTTTTTATTTTGCAATTTAGAAATGTTTAAGTTTCTCTCTTACTTCGTATCTTATTTATTACCATGTGTATTAATCATTTATCAGTTCTTGTGTAATTTTAAAAGTAGTTGTGGGATTATAAATACACTAGATGATACCCGCGGCTCCGCACACGCTTTTTAAAATGTATTAAAAAAATGTAAAATTATGAGTAGGTGTGTACATTACAGAGATGCTCTTTCAAAAACATTTGTAAGTACGACGCACACGCCATCTACTGTAACATGTAACGTGTACATTAGATATGTGAATAATAACAGTGTACCGAATGGGATGGAATTTATCATCAGCAACATACCTGGAACTTTAACCTACAATATATCACCCTCAGTGCTCATTTAGACTATATAAGAAAGTAATTAAAATTTTAAGTTATACATTATCGAACAATATGTCTTAAATCTTTTATTATATAGATATGTCAGAGTAAATAGGTAGAGACTATAGAGAGCAGAGCATTGCAACATGGATGGCATTCTCCTCCATTTGTATGTATTTTCACAACACGGCTGACATAGTCAAATAAAACGACGACTTCTTTCGATCCTTGTTCTTTTTAATGATTTTACAATAATCTCGGAGACAACTCTCTCAGAGACAATAATTATCACTTAGCGACAATAACTATAGATCTCACGATCTCAGAAACAATAATGACTTCACAATCTCAAAAACAATAATGAATAATGAATCTAACACAACCTCGTACAAGCACTTATAAAGGTATCGCCTGCCTTCACTTGCCGATAAACCAAGTGAAGGAAGTCGTAGTTTAACGAAGTACTTGATCTACGATTTTGTACATAGTTACACTTTATATTGGCTAATAATTGTAATTATAAATAAATAACGATTTTATACATTGAATTAATTACGTTGTCTTAAATAATTCACGTTGTAACAACGTTGTTACAGATCATTATTGGCTTTAAAA
The DNA here is from genome assembly GCA_015888305.1 of Antheraea pernyi. Classification (NCBI taxonomy): domain Eukaryota; kingdom Metazoa; phylum Arthropoda; class Insecta; order Lepidoptera; family Saturniidae; genus Antheraea; species Antheraea pernyi. Next base: position 384,124 of record MU159008.1, read on the forward strand.
CAATTTTATATCCACCAATAATTCTAGTAATTCTAAGTAATACTAATAACATTATACAATGCTAATTTGTTTTAATAACATTGTTATTAACATTAAATAGCAACTTTACTATTCTATCTCGACTGCACATAGGATGTATTTCCGGTTTTAATAAATAATAGAAAATGTTACTTAAATCTATACATATAATAAAAATGTAACTGATCGCTGTCTGTACATGAAATGTATATGAGAAAAACTATTATTAGGGGTCTTTATAAACGCAATAGAACACATAACAATGATTTTTAGAATTTTTGTCTATTTGTCTGTGCGTTTGTGCACGCTAATCTAGAATAATTCTATTACAATTTCACAAATCCGATTTTAATTATCGTGACACTAATTTAGGTCTGCTTTAAATCAAGAATCAAATCAAGATAAAAGATAAATTTTATCGCATGATTCCACATTTTAATAAGATGGTGTCACGCGTCGAGTGTGGCGTGACACCGGTTTATTTAGTGATTTCTACCATTGATTATGTGAATAAACAGGTGGAATTCTTAGAAGTTATAAACAGTTTAATCTAATCTAAATTACTCAATAATTTGGAATAAATCACATTAACCATAATTAAATAGAAGAGCATTAACAATACCTTGCCAGTATTGATTAACATAGAAAATAATAGATGGCGTTGTTAGTAAACACCTATGATAATTCGAATCTTCGTAAGATTCTGTACTAAAATATGTGTTACTATTTATGTGTTAATTTCGACCGCTGAATGCTCCGACTGCTGGATGCTCCCACTATGACAGATATAATATGCCCGTATGTCGATATAATTAAGTTAGTCTTATACGTTGCTATAATCACTGAGTTATGTAGACGCAAGCGCGGTAAATAAAACAAAATGGCCACCAAATTGACCAAAAAGATAATATAATTTAAATTACATACAAACATATGATTTTCAATTATGTATATTTATGCTTGAAGTCCAGTAAAGCACACGTCTCACGGGGGTTTTTTTACAATAAACAACATATTTTTGATAAAAATCACACGGACGAATGTTCAACAATTAAAATAGAATATGTCAACTGCTATAATTTCGGATATCTACCAGTAAAATTCCCGTTAACATAGGTCCAGCCGTTTCGGGCATAAACCGGAACAAAGAGACAGACAGACAAAATATAATAATATAAAATACCGACAACATTAAAAAACAAATGTTTTTGTTATTTGTAGCATTATACATTCGCCAAAAAGTTGTTACTTTAATTTGACATACACACACTTTATGTACACACTTTAATAGATTACAAAATAAAAAAATGGAAACAAAACAAACGTAGAATAAACATTCTGAATAGAAACAGAAAATAAACTTTAAAAATGTTTGCGATAGAAAGCTACCACGTTACCATGGCAACGTATATAATACTAACGCTAACACGCAGCTAAAAGGAAAAAACAGCCCGATTTTGAAACATTCTTAATTGGGGCTCCTATAGCCTTCCTCGATAAATGAGCTATCTAACACCGAAATAATTTTTCAAATCGGACCTGTAGTTCCTGAGATTAGCGCGTTCAACCAAACAAAGAAACTCTTCAGCTTTATATATTAGTATAGATAATGATTTTGTTTGTTGCGGAAAATTGTAGATTACATTCCAATCTTAACATAAGCAGGAAGTAATCAATCACAGATTTATTTAATAAATGTTTTGGTACTTATAATATCGTCACTAGATTTGACAGTTGTAAAGTCACGAATAAATAAGAATTCCTATTTTTTTATCACCGTAAATTACTTAAGATTCAAATATCATTTGAATGCTATTTTTTAATTATCTAATAAAGAAAATGACACCTAATCTTTTCTTTACAAACGACTATATCATTAAATAAAATGTAAACTAAATCTCAGTTCTGTAAATATTTTAAAAGATACTGTCTTCTGTTTGATTCACTTTTTTGTATGGAGAATTACTAATCTAAAATTTTCACTCTTCGATAAACAATAACTGTTGTTGTTCAGACAACAGACATTAGAAAGACAATAATTAATCGAATAGGTAATGTTGCGCTTACATAGATTCGACAATTGATTTTTATTTATACTGGCGAGCCCGACAGACGTTGTCCCGCTCTGAATATAAAAATATCATTGTATTATATACTAAAACGTTCCCCATGAATCACTTCATCCACTGATGACCGCGTGAAAATCCGTTTACTCGTTTTGGGTTTATCGCGAACAGCCAGACAGACAGACGCGGTAGGAGACTTTGTTTTATACTATGTAATGATATTTGCCCGCGATTTCGTTCACGTGGAACTTAATGCAAAAAACAGTCTTTCGCTTACTGTGTCTTTATTTGTATCTAAAGTGTATTTATACATTACTAGTGGGCGCCCAGAATGTGACATTCGACCATAGTTCAGTGATTTTTTAAAGTTTGAATGTTATTAGGTAGGGTTCTTTTGTCAAAGGGTATTATGTTATAATATCATTGTAGAATGTAGAATGAAAAAGGGTAATTGGAACGTAAGAGTAAAATAATACATACAGTCGAGCATAGCAACCTCCTTCACAACCTTTTTTGAAGTTCTTTATTGACAGATGTCAAAATGTCTTTTTTATTTACATGTGTGTATATGTTGTGTAAGATTGAAGCAGTAGTGTGAGTAATGCATATTTTATAGCTTTCTGCACTTCTCCTCCATATAAACTATAACTATGACAAATTTCACGTTCTTCCGTTCGCCCAATTCCGTTAAAAAGGGATACAAAGTTTAGGCTTCACGTATTAATATATACATGATTTATACATTATATAATATCCTGTATTTTTAAGAGATTGAATTTCATTTACTTACCTACTCTTTTCTCGCACTTAACTCGAGCCGTCATTCAAATTATAATAACTTTGAATGGAGTGGACTGATTTTAATGAAACAAAGACTAAATGTTACTCAACGATATGCTTTATGATTTTATTGGTGAGGTTTTATCGTGAACACAGTACTTTAGCAGTGATGCGTTTCCAAACAATTAGACAGACATATATTTCAAAAATGATTGAAATGTATTTTATTACTTATTTCTAGACACCTCAATTTTTTTTTCACAAAAATCTGAAAAGTACAGACGCGTTAGATCTACGTTGTTATTATATGTATAGAAAAGATAGATTTGCCACTTGGAATTTTCATTCGGCCATACTGTATGTAAACTTTATATTATAATTCAAACTTTATAAATTGTTTATTTATAAAGTTTGATTTTATCATGATTATCGTATTATATGCACCTTTTATCCTGAAATTTTAACGATAATTCAAATAGGTAATGTGTAATTTAGCGCCGTCAATCGGTACTGAAAAGCAATCAGATTCGATCAGACGATTAGATATATATATATTGTAAATTGCGTTAAGATGGCGTTTGATTATCTATCATTGATAGAGTCCTCGGATAAACTTTTTATAATTTCCAAATGAAATTACTTTTTGATTGAATTAATTTTGGATGTCAATAACATCTCTGGCAAAATCGTGATTTATTTTCTCTCATGCACCCCATTTTAGGAGTTTTTTTTTGTACAAATATGGTCAATTTCAATTCATTTGCCAACAAAAAAAATAATTGTTTTTGCCTCCGTTACATATTCTGATGTACTTCTGTTTTAATCGTTGCTGGATTAAATTAAGACACGCGTCAGTATTTCGAGAATTTTAGATCATTATTTTTTGCATTTTTGCATAACCCGATTAGTATGACAGTTTATGAATATCATATATATGTACTATCGTCCATTGTTATCTATACTAATATTATAAAGAGGTAAAGTTTGTGACTTTGTGACGTTGTAGGGGGTAATATCTGGATCTACTAAACCGATTTTGAAAATTCTTTTACCAATAGAAAACCACGTTATTTGTGAGTGTCATAGGTAAACATTAACCCGAAAAACGAAAAGACATTTTTGTGGAAGTCGTATTTGCAAAGTATGTCGGAGAAAAAACAGTTGAACGAAAACGTTTCTTACGAACGCTGCCTTAACGATGCGAGATATATGATTGAGTTCCAGGGAAAAGCTGTAGAGCTAGATAACGCCTACAAAAAAGTCAGCGACAACATATGTCTAACTTTTATATTTAAATCACAAAAAGTAGTTTTTTTTATAAATGTTTACCGCCCAAAGAAGTGGGCACGGGTCATCTAGTGTATATATATATTTAGAAATACTCATTTTGTTACGAATGTCCGTCATTTTCGTACTACGCAAGGATCAAGTTATTAAGCCATAGTGACCGATTGTTGATACCGTCTGATAATTACGGATAATTATAACGGGTAAAATGGTACCACTTTTCCTGTAGTAACAAAGCGATTTGTGAAATATCTCAACATTCCAATATATCATAGAATTTGAATAAAATTTTGCATGTTTGCATCACAAACCGTGTGATAATTGAACCAAACGCTTGTTTTTAATTTATTTTGCACATTCTTGTGTATTTTTTATTATATTGATAACTGTTATGTTTTATTTGTTACCGTTTTTATATGAGCCACCATTTAAAAAATTATGATATTTATTGTATATAAAATACCAAAGACTTTTTATATGTTTACCTTTTTCCTATATTATTTTTTTATCAATTAGCATTAATGATTTCTGTTATATTTATAATACATTTGAAATTTATTGTATAATGGACATTGTTATATAAAATCCCAAGACGCACAGTCTCGAATAAAAGTAGCGCTCAAAGTCGGCTACAAAAACTCCCCAATATACATACTTAGTTATAGTTAGACGATAAACTTATGATTTTGCAAATTCAACCTTACCTAAACGATTTAATGTTGTTTTATAAGGACACAAGCGACGCGAGACTATTTGAAATGACTGCATAATCCAAAATTATGCACTCATTTTTGTGTGCCGGCTGTGAGACGTTAAGTGTGCATCTTGGTTTTTTTTTATATCAATGACAATGGGAAATAAAATTTATTTTATTTTTACTAGTTGTGTGTACTATTTAATAGTACCGGTCTGATATTATTGAGACAGTATTTTATTATAAATAATAATAATAATAATATAGAGTAGGAAAAAGTTATTTCGAATAATATTTTGTCGTATAATAGTAACGGTCATATGTTTGTAACTTGGTGTTGTTTAGTACAATCGATGTGAAAAGTTAGATTCCGGCATTTTTGTACTAAAAATTCTATCATTTTATATCGGTGCCAAATTAATTAGAGCGACATTTTTTTTGTAATTGTGTGTTTTTCTCAAGTTATAAGTATCTGGTTGAGCTGTTTTAGAACGCGTTTTCATCTTAACTACTCGAGTTTTGTGTGTCGTATAGTGTCGGATCATGTCTAAGCGCAGGACATCATTTAGTTCGTGACTTAAATGTGTAACCAAGATGAAATACCGAGAGATGGTATTACCTAAAAACGCGTTCTAGGTACCTACGCTTTATTGCATATTTATAAAAAAACGAAACCTCGAACAAACAGTGACATTTTTATTTTAATGTAAAAAGTCGTGAGAATCCGGTTACGCTGAAATAAAATACATTCTTTTTTTTTCTCGAACTGACTACGCTATTGACCTTCTTAACAGCTTCACCGGACTACTGCACTTTCTTTATTTCATTCTTTTATTGGGACACCAATGTTTGTTGTATTATTGTTTACGATACAAATCAACCAGTACTGTATATAAATTGTATTATCGTCTGTGTTCGATGTATTTTTGTTAATCGAGCACTTATTAAGTTATCTATTTTTCGAAATTAAAGATTATATGTAACATTACCGAAGCACTTGATAACGTCGTGGAATATTTAAATTAATATGTAAATGTTATTACTAATATTGAATGAACGCAACATATGGAGAGAATGTACCTAGATTTAATATTTTTTCTGTGTAAATTAAATTACTGAACATTTTAAATGTAACTTAAGATTAAGAGCTCGAATTAAGATATTATAATTTACTATCAGATGGGACGTGGATCAGAAATTGAGAGACGGATACTGTAGTGGTTGCGTTAAATATATAATAATACATTTTATTGTAGTGACAATGTAGTCACTATCCGATAGCGATGTAGTCATTGAACGGTGACATTGTAGTCACTATCCGATAACGGTGTAGTCATTGTACGGTGACATTGTAGTCACTATCCGATAATGATGTAGTCATTGAACGATGACATTGTAGTCACTGTCCGATAACGATGTAGTCATTGAACGGTGACATTGTAGTCACTATCCGATAACGATGTAGTCATTGTACGGTGACATTGTAGTCACTATCCGATAACGATGTAGTCATTGAACGATGACATTGTAGTCACTATCCGATAACGGTGTAGTCATTGTACGGTGACATTTTAGTCACTATCCGATAACGATGTAGTCATTGAACGGTGACAATGTAGTCACTATCCGATAACGACGTAGTTAGTCACCGGTGACAATGTAGTCACTATCCGACAGCGATGTAGTTACTGTCCGATTACCATATGGTCATTACCCGGGAGTTACTATTCGGTAATGATGTAGTCACTGTTCAATAATATATCGCTAACGGACTGTAACTATGCGTCACGTGACAATGTGTCACTGTATGGTGACGATGTAAATATTCGAGATTTCGTTTTAACAATGGTTTACTGTGGTAACTTTTAACCTTTGACTTTTGATTATTTTTTTATAGAAATGTAATTTTTTTTTATCAGTAGGCATTATCATCTCACCTTTGACGCACCACCGATATTACATTTTAATATTTATTTTCATTCCGTTACCTAATATGATTTATAATTTTCATAAATATATTTAATAGTCTGACTTTTCAGGGTTCTAACTATTTTAGTATGCGTAAAAGAAATTAGTGTAAGCATACCGATCTGAATTATTCGAAATTTCGTGTTTATGCCATCTTACAGATATTTCTATTAGATATCATATATTAGCGCTAGTTGTTGGGTAAATGGTAGATAGGATGTTGAAAATTATCTCAAAATTTCATCAAATACGGTGAAACTTAGTTCATAGCCGCTGTCAGGACGTGAGGGCACAAAAGTAAAATCGATTAGTTATATCTATGTCAAGAATTACAAAACTACAATGTTCGTAAATATTTTCGGCTGCTTTAAATATAGTCTAAGTCTGGGATTGCGTGTATTTTAGTTGAGAGTTCGATACAAAGTTAAAATATAATAGGAATGTAACATTGGCATTTATTTATTCTTAAGTTGTCTCCATGTTACTGAACTTGAAAAAGTTTAGCCAGGACTGTATTAGAAATTGTTTTAACTAACCTCTCATTCAATTTCTACGTTTCATTCGGACATTTTATTGTTTTACGGCCTTGAGTTGAGGTCACCATGCGCGTATTTTTTTTAATTCAACTAGTTCAAGTTCGAAATATAGGGTCTTTGTTACTCTATGTTCCGAAACATCATATAAGTTTTTAGACAAAATTATACTCATGTATAAATATTGTTTTTGTTGTTATGTACCTTATCAAAGCGATTTATAATGTTTAATGTTAAATATTCGTATTATTTATAATGCCGAAATCTCAATACATTGAAAAGGTATGTATTAGCTGTGGTCTCTTAGATACAATAGATTATATAAATAAGCAATTAGGGTTGCCACACAGAAAATTATGTACTGGAAAAAATAGATTACTTTTTTCTAATTTTTCAAAGTAAAATGAAGATATTAATTAATTCAACTGAAATTATCCATTGAAGGGTTTAAGTTACTTAAATAGAGACAGTAATTTGTTTATGGTAAAATATTAATGTTATGTACAATAATGGTTAGGTATCAAATTGCAAGTGTTACCATCGCTGCTTATTCTTTATGCTAACAAGATAACCATTAAAATCTGCCAAGGAAACATATAAGGTAGTGTTACATAAGTGGGAGTAATCGAATGCAGTTTTTAGTAAAATAATTGAGAGAAAAGTGAGATAAATTCAGTATTACAGGTGTTTTCAATCGTGGTTGTTCCACAGAAAATGACCTAAACAGTACTCTGTGGTAATACTTACTGATTACACTACTCTGGGGGTTTTAACCCCTTTGTATTTGGTTCCATGTCAGAAAGAGAAGTGTTTGTTTGTGTACATTACTCGGAGCGATAAAGTTCCAAAGAATGCGTGTACCACGCGCATCGACGTGCTATTATACTGTTTGAGAATATAGGTCGTAATATCGTAAACAAGACGAACGGTACACTTGAACGTACAATCAGAGAGTACAATTGGGATTTACAAAATGTAAAGGTGGATTATTGAAGTCTGTATTTTTGTTTTATGAAAGTTAAAATTTTCGATAAAAAAATGTTGGTAACCCTTACATACTGCCTTATAGGGAATACAAATATGTAATTTCTTTCATTGTAATCTTTATTTTATGATATCTGTTAGTATTTTGATGTAAGTTAATATACTATTATAATTAGTACATATGAGGCATATAGAATCAAAGATAGCTAAGTGCCACGAGTTCTAAAAATGAACTGAGTATGTAGCCATCTAGTCTATCATTGGTTGCAAATTACCATTTAATTCCTACAAGAAACAAAATACAGCTAAAGCCTTTTAATTTTCGTTTTAAAATTGATTTTGGGATCAAATACATTTAAGTACAACCAAGTCATCAAATAAGAAGTAAAGTAAGAATAAAATACAGTTAAGGGATTTTCATTTTTTAATTTCTTGAATTTCTCTTTTAGAGCTGATGGCCATAGGCAGGCAAAACCAATAGCCTATGCCACTCCCTATAATTAAGACTTTGAATGTAAGTAAAACTCAAACTCTGAGAATAGATAAACATTTTTTTCGTTTCCTGCAAATTTGGTCTCTATGCACTTAGCTGTTTTTGATTTTATATGCCTCATATCTAGATGTTATAAATACTGTTGTTTCGTTAAACCTAATGTCATAATGTTGTGTATCTGATAGAATGAATGGAAATATAACGGTATCTTATCATTGACATATAAAAACCCAAGACACACATTCTCGAATAAAAGTAACGCTCAAAACCGTCCCGCAAAAACTCACCAATATACATACGTGGTTATAGTTATTCGATAAACTTGTAAAAAATCCCCGTTTTCTCCTCTTCACACTCATCAGAACGATTTACTTGCAAAACCGGACAGCCTAAGCATCCTAGGGATTAACATCCGAAGCGACCTCAACCCCAGGGACCACATTGATGCTCCAGGCAGGTTGCAGCGACGGGCTGCCCGTATTGTGCATGATGCACACATTTCCAACAACTTTGAACCGCTTTCGTTGCGAAGAGACATCGTCTCGCTGAGCGTGTTTTATCGTCTGTATCATGGGCGAGTGTTCTGAAGAGTTGTTCAACCTCATCCCATCTTCTCCTTTCCACTACAGAACTGCACGGGCAGGCACGCGTCTCCACAGATTCACAGTAACAACCATTCCGGCAAGCACGAAAAATTCGAAAATTCTTATCTTTGTAGTACTGTGAAGATGTGAAATTCCCTCCCAGCCAGTGTGTTCCTTTCTTCTTATGATATGGGGTCCTTCAAACGAGGCGTGAAGAGGCACATGTGCAGGGCGTAGTTATTTAACACCGACAGTCGCCGTTACTTATGGACTGTACTGTACTTCCCGAACCAGTTTAAAAAATAAAAAAAACTTATGATTTTGCAAATTCAAGCTTACCTGAATGATTTAAAGTTGTTTATACAAGGACGCAAGCGACGTTAGACTATTTGAATTATGCACTCATTTTTGTGTGCCGGCTGTGAGAGTGCATCTTGGGATTTTGTATATCAATGTATCTTATAGTTGATTACGATGCTCAAAATATCGAAAAACGCTTACGAAAAGTTCAAGAAAAATGTTTTAGTTACCTAATATAGTATTTGATTCTATATCGATTATGTAATATTAATTTAGGATAGGATATAGTTAGAGAATATTTAATAATTTCAATACATTCCGAACAATTTTCAAATTACCATATTACGTTTGTATGTACTAAGTATTATTTCTCCTTCGTTCTAAAGTTATTGTAAAATTTGATATTAATATTATGAATTATAAAAATTATAACTATCAGTATTAATATAAATAGCTATCAGAACCAAATATTATGTTCAAAACTTTAAATAAAACGATTTAATGTGAACAAATTAATGGTTTTATTTCATAACATTTACATAATTCCTTAATATTATCAAAATCTATACTAATATTATAAAGCTGGAGGGTTTGTTTGTTTGGTTGAACGCGCTAATCGCAGGAGCTGCACGTCCGATTTAAAAAAATCTTTGAGTGTTAGTTCATTCATCGAGAGAGACTATAGTCTATATATCATCACGCTAAGAACATTAGGAGCGGTGCATCAAAGAAGAATGTTTAAAAACGGGGTTTATTTTTCCTTTTTTGAGCTTCCACTGCGTGTTAGGCCAAAGCTTCGATCAGCAATAACTAGATAAAGGGTCACGTACAAAATCGAAGGTAAATCCTGTACGCGTAAAATATATACTTATGTGTAGGTATTTGTTTACTAAGAAAGGGAGCAAAAAAGTTTTAAAACAGTTTTAAGTTCAACCTAATTACACCCATGACAGCTAGTAATAAACTCACGAATGTTCAAAATATTATCTAATACTTGAGATAAAACGAGCAAAGCAATAAATTACTCCCGTCACTTACAAATGAAAAGACAACATAAACAAATTTGTGTGAATTCAACCTTAACACGCAATGAATAAAGTACTTTTTTCGAGCCTTGACCAAACATTGGTACCACATTTTAAAATCGGTAATTTTGTTCAAAATTTAATATTATTTGTTAGCTTAAAGCTTAAAATATAACTTATTCAAAATGTATTTAGGGAAAGTAAGATACTCCGGCCGTTAAATTGCTTATTCGGGTATTATTTTTGCATCTTTTGAATACACTACGGCATTGTGAAACGTGCTTACATTGGCTGTGTTTCAAACAAACTAAACAAAGTAAAAGCTCACGTTTCAAGTGAGCTGTTATTTACCTATTATTTTTCACGCCGACCCGGTATCTAGTTATTATTGATCGAAGGGCCAAAGTAACTATTTTAGGTAAGATACTATTTTATGAATTCATATAATTTTTTCGTTACTTTGATTAGTTATTAATTGATTAGAAATTGTTTGCGATTATTCCTTCAATTGTATATTTACGATTTCAAATTTACATGCGTGTTATTGGAGAAACAATACAAAATTTATATTCGTACATGTCCCATTAATCCAAACGCGTAAATATTTTGTAACATTACGCAACACGGTTCAAATTAGTTTTATTTTATGTATTAGGTTTCATAGTAAAGACGTATCTGTTCTTATATCTTTAAATGAGCAATTCTTGTATATATACATAACTAACGGGCCCGATAGTAAAACCTTGACAAATAATATACCAAAACCTTCCTCATAAATCACTTTATCCACTGATGAAAACCGCAAGAAAATCCGTTCAGTAGTTTCTGAGTTTATCGTTAATAGACAGACAGTCAGACGCGATATGGGATTTTGTTTTATATCATGTAATGATGTATATGATTTTATATCGTATATCTCAAAAACGGCTCTAAAGATTTTGATTAATTGTTGTGTTTAGATTAGGTTTTGATTTTTAAATGGATCTAGAAATATGTCTTCTTATAAAAAATGCACATTCTACAAAAAAAAAACTTTTGTTTAAGTAATTATTACGTCATATAGCACCATCTTGCAAATTTTGTCGTACTTGCATTGTTCCGAATGGATGATAACATTCTGGAGTATCTCAGTAATTTGCGAGATGGCACTATGCGACAGATTGAAAAATATTTACATGTTATTTGATTATCGAATGTATTATAAGAATTTAAATCTTCTCTGAAAAAAGAACACGATTTTACAAAAAAGAGATCGAGCCTATCTTGGTCGCCCAAGTACTTAGTGCTTTATACAATAATTGCATTTAAAATTAATATAAATATGCTAGCGAGTAAACGACGCGAGAGTGGATGTCGTGTGCAGCCGTCTTCAGTTTCTGGGTTTGGTAGCCATGGACCACATTGCCTGTAGCCTTCCTCCTGCAATTTTTGTTTACATTAATCACTAATCTATATTATCATTGTGTTGCATCGTTTAATTGATTCAGGGACGTTTGGAGTTTAATTATAAAAACGAAAAAGCATTGCAACATTAAATATACTTACTTATAGATGATAAGGACATTTTAAATATCGGTGATTGCTTTGATGTACATAATATTCTATCGTTAGACTAAACCGGTACGAACCGTTGCATCTAAAATTTTAAACAAATATGTCAAATGGCGGCAAATGAACAGGTGGGTCACCTGATGTTAAGTGACCACCACCAGCCACAGACACCAGCAACACCAGAGGAGTCGCAAGTACGTTGCCAGCCTGTGTATGCGGGAGGGCTAGGGAAAGGGGAAAAGGAGGTGGGCCTCCGGTGCTCTCACTGACCGAACGAAACGCAACAATGCAAGCACTGTTACTTCACGTCGGTGTTCTGTGAGAAGGTGGTACTACCCCGGACGAGCCGACCCATTCATGCCGAAACTAGTAATAGCTACAGCGTGGCTCTACCACCTTCAAGAAGTAAAAGATAAAAGATTCTACGAACGGTAGAAGGTAAGGTTTAACATTACATGGGTATTCTTTAATGTTGAATTATAAGCGTGATGTTAAATATCTGACACCCAATGCCTATTGTTGCGTTCTGGCATTTGCACTTTAGAGCTAGTTCCATTTCGAAGTTCAACATGTTGCTATTTTTTAACATATAGTCACATATATTGTGTTTCTGTGATGAAGCGTGAAACATAAAAAATTAATAAGATGCCCCGAAGGAATTATAATTTTCGCAACGATACACAATAGATGATATTTTGACAAAACAAATGGCACGATATTGCACACATACGTAAAGTAATATTGTAACGTCACGCTGTTTCAGATCAAATGTAGAAGTAAGATGGGATATTCTCAATATCGGTGGTGAAAAATAAATAGTTATATGTTGCTTTGATACGGGCGGATTGACAACCGTCAAAAGTAAGCTGGTTAGCCAAGTTTTAGCAAGGCGCTTGCGAAGCGCTTATGACGTTTCTAAAGCTTATAAGTAGTGGTCGCCTGGTGGTAGAAATTCGACCATAGTTCATTTTTACATTCAAAGAGAATAATAATTATTTAAGTGGTTTCATAAATTTACTAAAGATAAATTATTTATCAATGAATTATTAATGTATAGTATGAATTTACATATTACATTATTATAAAATTAACCTACAATTGGACCAGTTAAAGGGCATGTAAGGTATGGAACGTAAGTCATGTTAAGAATATTGAATTTAGGATGAAAAAGGTAATTGGTACGTAAGAGTAAAATGACGGATGGTGAAACCTCATTCACATTTCCATGTGTGTATATGTTGTGTGTCATTCTAGCAGTAGTGTGAGTAATGTATATTTTAATTAATTTCATGAGTTTTCATTCAATTTATATTTTAAAAAAATGCTTCGTGTACTTCTTCTCCATATAAACTATGCTAAATTTCACGTTCATCCGTTCTCGCAATTCGCTTAAAAAGGCGTACAAAGTTTTCACTGCACGTATTAATGTATAAGATATCATTGGTAACAAGCGTAACCGGACTTATACCTAAGGTTATTGGTAACAAGCGTAACCGGACTTATACCTAAGGTTAACAAAAATAAGCAAGTAATGTATTTTAATTAGTATCAAAGTTAAATGATTTGATCTTATCAATATAATCATATACATAGATTTAGATACTATATCTGATAGAGATTTAATTGCGATTCGTATATCGATCAGGTGATTCATATTCTAATGATACTGTTAATATACCATGACATCAATACGAGCGGAATTTTAATAATGTAAATATTGATCAATGATTTTATAAATTTGGCAAAATATTTTATTAATGACTGAATTGATGAATGTAGATTGTAATAAAATTGATATAGATGAAAAACAATAGGTAAAAAAGGCAAAATCTATATCTTGATACCTAACCGAAAGCGAATCTTTAAGCCTTCTAATATGAATTGGTCCCTCTCTAAAATTGATTAATTGGTCCGTTTATACTCTCATCGGAATTGCAACAATGAGTCTAAAACGTATCTGCATATGACTCATTATAAGGCTGCGAATTGTTCAGCATTCAGAGGAATATAGGAGAATATAAGTGAAAGTCTTAATTCTTAATATTCGATCGTTTGAAGACAGAACATTTTAACACCGGTGTTATTTTCCGAGTGCCCGTGTATGTGAAAATGATAAACGATAAAAAATGCTTGTACTGATATACTCGTAAATAAAAGGCAAACTACTCTGTTAAATATACGGGTAACCAGTAATATAATGCTATATGGAGCTATATGCTATAGAAGCGATGAATATTATAAAATTACGTAAGTACTAGGCATAAAAAATACAGTTATTTTAATATAATTATGTAGCAATGAATTTTTTTTATCACTGCTATATCACTTGTGATAAATGAAAATATATTTATTGTTAGATTATTTTCATATCGTGGCTGGTGCATAACCTTTCGGAAGCTGTAAGTTTGTCTGCGTATTGCCTGTACCTTAATAAAAAAAGGAATCGATTACGCAAGATGCTGCTGCCTAAGCGCCCGTATAACTCTTCGCTCCATTCGCAATAAATGGACCATTAAAACTCGAGACAGATTCTATAATAAACTCGCACCATATATTATTTTTCATAGGATATAAAAGAATAGGTATGATACAAATTCATTCATATCATATGAAAAAATCAGCAATATAAATTCATTTGTACGATATGATAAGTAGCAGTGATAAAAATGCATAATTATTATGATTTTTTGTCATAAAAATAGCAGTAATTCTTTACATTTTACATGCCCCCTTCGTACTTTACCTAAGCCAAACAAAAATAAAATTATTTCTACTAGGACTTATGTCTTTTAGACATCGTCGTTTTTTCTCAGGCTCGTATGATCACTAAAGAATGTGGTATAAGTATAGTACCTGCGAATAGTTATGTGGGTAACATTGTGTGTGAGAAGTTCGTGTAGGTAATGTTTCCCGGTTCCTCCAGCAGGCCAGCCTGGTCGCGGAAGTGTCATAAATGCTTTCCATATTCGTGTCCACCTCTAAATACTACAAACAGATTACGTTTAGATAATGGAAGTTGAATACTAACTTTTTGCACAGTTTTATGAATGTTATATATACTATTAGCGGGCTGGGCGGGCGTTGTCCTGCCTTGATAATAAAAATAAAAATTCAACCGCAGCACCACCTACCGGGTCCAATTGTCTAATCTAAACCATTCTCGGATCCACTGGAACACGCACACAAAATTTCGTCAAAATCGGTCCAGCCGTTTAGGAGGAGTTCAGTGACATACACACGCACAGAAGAAATTTATATATAAAGATAAGTAAATCAAGCCAACAATTCAATAACGCTTCTTTGATAGCGTATTCAAACAGTGTTGACTGGCTTCGTTTTGAATCATGCAATGACCCAGAGTTTTCGGCAAAGGTAAACTATTTGTAGCATGGTATTATAACTTTTTATAATATCCACCTGATTTACTACCATCTTGAAGTTGAAAATCTATCGCCAAAACATCTATTCGCGTGTTCGGTTAACTGCACAACATTGCCAGCCATTTAATATCAGATGAGAAGTAGAACAAATAGTTTTTTGTTCATTATTATTAAAATTTTTGCGAAGAACTTTCCTCATAAGCCAATGTCAACGGCTATAATTAAGGTTATCAGTGTAAGCGTGGACTAAACAAACATATTTTTGTACAAACTGTGTTGTGTTAAATAATTTCACATTACTAGATATAATTATATAATCAATCAATAGACTCGAATGTTGTTTACAGATAAATTAATATAGGACCCAATCTAGGTTTCTGGCTACAAAACATTATGCTGTTCTATAGGGACTAGGTAGACATTACAAAATTAGTACCGAAAACAAAACATGTAGCGAACTTTACAGTATTCGCGTTTGATATGTAATATCTGACATGTTATTCTACTCTGAAATTGAGTGAAATATATGTGAAGTCAATTTATTCGTCATTTTAATGATCGAATATTTTCTAAGTATGAAAATGTATGTAATTCTATCTTAAGGCGCGTACTTGCTCGCGTAAGCTTTAATCCTAGTAGTGGTAAATACGCAATAGTAACTTACGTCCTGAAAAAAAAAATGAATCGGGTATGGTTGAAAATAATTTTGGAATCTTTTTTAATCACAATGAAACATATTATAAGGAACTAACCTAAAAGTATGAAAAAGGTCCGCACTAAAATATTTATTTGAATAATTTCATATTACTTTACTCGCATTTTTTTTTTAAATATGAACTTTGTCAGACTCTTAATAGTATAGATAATTATTAATATAGTTTACACATATAAATATAACCTCGGATTGTATACACAACATTGTATGTTCTCTCCGGCACCGCGCGCGCTCATTGGTCAAATCAAATAGCGCGCGCTTCCCCGGTTTCCTGTAAGACGTTTCCGTCCCTTTTGCAAAATCGCTACCACAAAAAATATCCAGCAACCGAGAGGAAAGATGTTGCACATCAAATATTATACACGTGGTATCTAAGTTTGTGTGGAAATGTGAATGAAATCTTAACTTTATCCATATATTAACCTGTTCGTTGTTGAGAGGGTTGGGTACGGGTCTACCGGTATAAGAACAGTTGTTGAAAACAGCAAGCAACAGTAGATTGGTGTTAGGAACAAATGCACCGACGAGAGGCCATCGGCATGGCTTCGGTGGCCTCTTCAGCATTTCCGTTGCTTTTGGCGTTCGCTAAAATTAGTATAAAATTAAATTAGTATTATTTATTTGATTAAAAAAATTGAGCCGTCACGGGACGCGTGGCAGATGTGAAACATCGGAGTTTTTTGTATAAGTTATATGCCTAAAAGAACAGATTATGACAGGAATCATCTATGGCATAATGAAAAGATAAAGCATTACAAATTTGTTCCATAAAATAATGAGTGTTTATTTTTTTTATTACATAAATATTCATTTTTATTAAATACAAAATAAAAAATTGAACTAGGTGCAGGCGCGGTGTGTTTGGCGGTATTTATCAAAGGGTGCTAGGTCGTCGGCGCGTGCCGCGTAACACAAGTATAACGAGTGGTTGACAAAATAATTTGAATCTTATGTTTATACCGATAGGGTTGCAAATATTTTTCGTTATAGTATTTCGTTAATATGTTCGTGTTTTGCGTCGCCACGTCTCGCTAAGCCAAATTCAGGTTTACCTGCGCCTATAGATGTTTCACATCAATTCTTCAATTCTTAAGGATGCGTAATAGAAAGCGCAAGAATCATCTGGAGTTAAGTAACCACCTGTAAAACGTAGAGGGGACGTGATCTGTCGCAGGCAGCGAATCTCGTTCTATTCACAAGCACCCGATCATCATAAAGTCGCTCATATAACTCCCTCTCATAATCATGCTGTAGCCGATTTCGACGTTTCTGTTTCTCTTTAGCAGTCTCAGCCGATACACTTATTCCTGTCATAAATATATGCCATTTGAAAATAATTTACATAAAGGAAAAATCTTTAAATATATTTATTTTTGAAATATGCTAACCTGAGCTTATTATCATTAAAAGAGTCGCCATTTCTTGCGTAATACGGACAATGAGATGCACCGAATACCATAAAGATTTCAAAAGTGATGGCATTATCTGAAAATGTCAGTAGAAACAGAGAATTGAATACGTGAGTGGATGAAGGTGATATGTCATAAATTTGTAATTTTACAGAAAAGCGCTCCGAAGGTTTTGTTATTTATACCTTGGATCATTTTATTAAAATATATCATATATATTTGGAAACTTTGTTTATTTTAATTACTACGTTTATTTACGCTAACTCTGTAAGAACGTAATACGTATATGAACATACGAGTACATACGTATATCACTCGGACCAGAGCAAGTATTAGGTTAGGTTAGGCAATTTTAGCGAGGAAAACGGATATTTTTTATTTGATTAATAATACAAACGAAATCACAAGAAAGGGACGGACCAAGAGTCTGCAAAAATATAATAAAAATACGAGGAAATCTCTAATATACGAAACACTGTATAATGCATTATATCTCATTCTCTCGCACGTAAAATCCTATAGATGTATATGTTTGTCTCTTTTTAATATCGTTTTTACGTTTCATAGCTTTTCAAATCACAACTATGCTAAAGAAGTTTTTACTAGAAACCACCATTACTTGTTACAATCGTACAAATGTTATAATTTTAAAAGAATAATAGTTTCGGAGGGAAGTAGCAAAGTAATATTAAATGAGCGATAACTTTATCGTAGTGTTATTTTGAGTGTTCATGTTCTAACACTATTTAACATTGTTCATACCTATTGAATATTACTGATTGTGCATTTCTAATGTGTACATAGGTAAATCTAGTTATATACTTACCGGAGCTGAGTTAGGTTTTTCATCTTTCGGCGGAAAGCACACGCTTTGGTAATCGTGCAACCAGTTTAATTCGAAAATACTTGCGTTAAGTAGAGTTGCCATTACACCAGGGTATAATATCGACAAGTGTTCGCTAACCGCCTCTTCATCCTCAGAGACTGTATCGTCTGGTTTGTCTCGTGCGACAACCCATCCCCCCTCATCCACCAACAAGCACGACCATGTGATGCCGTCGCAACGTGGATCGCATTTATCTTCATCATCTTCATTGCACTTTAAACAAGTGTCGGTACATTTCAAAATAAGTTAAATCCAATTTTATCTTACGTTATTTTTTAAGATCTTCAAATTTTGTACATTTAAAATATACGGCTAAATTTGAATTTTTTGTTTGTCATAGGAGGCAACCGAACAGGTGGGTCACCTGATGTTAAGTGATCACCACCGTCCATAGACACTAACTACACAAGGGGAGTCGCAAGTGCCTTGTCACCCTTTGGGGGGAAGGGTAAGAAGAGGGAGAGGAGAGAGGAGGTGGGCCTCCGGCGCTCTCACTGACCGAACGAAACGCAACTTACACGGTTACTTCACGTCGGTTTTCTATGAGAGGGTGGTACTACCCCGGGCGAGCCGAACCATTCATGCTGAAATCAGTAATAGTTTCAGCGTGGCTCTACCACCTATATATTACTTCGTTCTCAGTGTATAAAAACTGGAAATTAAAAAAAAAATAAACATGTTATATGAAAGAATAAAAATGGATTGAACTAATTTTAAAATGTACCGACACAGTTATACACAGATAAATATGTTAGGAAACTGCTGTTAATATACACATGATATTTTACATGCATAGACAAAAATCAATTGCCGAATGTTTGTAAGTGCATCATTTCAGAATGGTTGCAGCTATTTGACAAATTCTTTCTTGTTATGTGTGTAAAATACAAGGATTATACGAAAAAATATGTTTGAAAAATCAAACGGTAAAGTGAAAAAAAAACTTGAGAGGTGTCAAGGGACACCCGGATGGAACGAAGTTCCTTTCGATTAATTAGTGAAGGAACCGTAATACAATTTTATGTTTTTATGTTATAATAATATTTTTTATTATTATTATTTTTTATTATTTACAAAAAACCTGTATACACTCAACAAAATTAATCGCCGCGACACCACACTGTTCAATGCGAAATAGAAATGAAAATATCTGGCTTGCTTTCTATAAGAGGGAGAGAGAGAGACAGACAGAGAAACATGCGCACGCCGCACAGCTTACAATAGCTTACTATAGCAAAAAGTGTCGTTACAACTTTTCGTAAGAATTTTTTCCGCCTAGCCCCCTTTCACAACGCGCGATAAGGAACTTCGTTCCAAAATTAGTTTAACAAATCTCCATATGAAAAAGAGAGTGAGTGAGTGAAAATATATCAGGGAGATATTCAAAGATATTGACAAACTGACATTTAGTTGTTCAATTGTCAATTTATTTCATTACATGGTTATACTGTAAAGGGAAAACTTGATCTCATTAAATCGTCGGTAGACACGAAGTCGAGGCGGGTAGCTAGTACAGAATAAAACCTAGCAAGAAAGAAATGAGCACTTGGAATTTATGCTAGTACAGTAGTCTCACTAATCTGGCAGTTTGAAAATCAGGGTGTGTCGGATTATTGGAGTGTTTGGATAATTGTTTTTTTTTGGAGTTTATACTAACACCTGTGCGCAATCACAGAAGGAAAGTATGGAGGGGTGAGAGAAGCGTGCCGGATTATTGAACGTATCGGACTACTGAAGTGATGGATTAGTGGTACTCCTCTACAGTTATATGAATTTGAAATAACCGAAATAGGCTTCTAAGTTTAGACAGAAGTTGTGCTTTATGTACCAGAGGCGTGCCAGTCCTCGTCAATCATTTTGGCCGCTCTGAATATAATTTCGCATAACACAAATTAAAATATAAATATCTATTATATACATATATATAATATCGAAACAGAACAACAGAAACAAACGGTCGATGGATATAAGAGTAGAGGAACACCGAAAAATGTATGGATGGATTGTGTGAAAAATGATATGTGTGTAAAAGGTGTGATGACTGAGATGACATCTGATAGGCGAGCGTGGAAAAGGAAAACATGTTGTGCCGACCCTACTTAGGTGGGATAAGGGTAAGAAGATGATGATGATATATCATATCGAAACAAGGATAAATAAACGTCAATTTCAGACTCGTATAATAATATCTTAACTTTGTTTTGTATTAAACTTTCACGCGCAAACCCGAACTTACGGGTCTAGTCCAGGATCCAGGGTCCATTTTTGTACTTTATTACTATCAAACTAATTTTCCGTGAATTGCTTCGTTTCGATGAGACGCTCAAGAATTTCTTGTGCGACAATTCTCGATTGCTAACAGTGGTAGCAAGGGTAAAATATGTCGATTTGATGATTCTCAAAAATTTATTATTAACTGGTTTTTTTTTGTTTAAATCTTAAGATAATTATCTAATTTACTTCAAAAAATTCATCAAAGAGTCCCAACATGTATCGATAACGAGGTCACCAAAAATGATTCCTAACCAACTGATTTTTTTTACTTAGTTAATATTTATATAATTGAAAAGTCATATTGTCCTACAAATTGCATGGGACGTTAGCCCGGTCCTACGCTCATCAAAATGAAGCTACTCACGGAGAATTAGCTTGGTAGTAATCAAGTGCAAAATGAACCCTGGATCCTGGACTACTATATTCAGAGCGGTCGAAAAAATTGTCGGGAACTTTATTATGACTAATACATAGTACATATGTATATTAATTCCATTAGTGGTATTTAGATTATTTAATTAGTTAAAGGATTCATTAATCACGCGCTGTTATTACAAGATATTGCTGTGAATGACAGCGAGACCGTGTTTATAATCTAATCGTATGTATACCTATATAGAGATATAGTCAAATTATTGACAGGTGTTATAGGTATACATTTCAATTGGGTTATTCCTTACCGGAAAATTAGTCACACTGTTGAGTAAGTCCACTAAATGCGCAGGATAAAAATGGTAACCCGCCACACCAATTATGCCCCTGTCAGGCGATCCGAGTGTTCTCGCGGCGGTAAGCCATTTGAATTTTTCATCCAACTGAAAAAGATATGAATATATAACCGACTTCAATATCAATCAAAAACCCATAAGGCACTAAAAAGCAGAAAATAAATAGTTTATCAAATTAACCAAATTAAATAAAACATATGAATATGTGTGCTACCTGTATTGATTTATTGATTGATGTATTGGAAGTTGGTGCGAACCGTAAAATCATATCATCTACATAGGTACAAAGAACAATCAAAATTGGTTCACCCAGTCCAAAGTTATGAGGTAACAAAGATAAAAAAAAAAACAGGTGAGTTGATAACCTACTCCTTTTTTTTAAGTCGGTTTAAAAATAGA
Organism: Antheraea pernyi; assembly: GCA_015888305.1. Lineage (NCBI taxonomy): Eukaryota > Metazoa > Arthropoda > Insecta > Lepidoptera > Saturniidae > Antheraea > Antheraea pernyi. The sequence continues at coordinate 406,198 of MU159008.1, forward strand.
GCAGATTAAAATAAGTTTCATTGTGAGTTAAGTCTTCGTGCGTTTACAATTGAAGATATAATTTACAATTTAAAATCTTGTATTTTCTTGTACCGGCCTGTTTGTAAATAGTAGAGAGATAACAATAAATTTATTTGTTATTATCTGTGCCCGCGACTCCGCTCGCGTAAAAAACAGTGATTAATAAAATTATATGAATATATTAAGTCCATTTACTTATTTACTTTTCTCTCGTACTTAAGTCGCGTCGTCATTAAAATTACAATAACCTTTAATAGAGTGAACCGACAGACAGGCAAACAGACAGACAGACATTTCAAAAAATGATTGAAATGTATCTTATTACTTATTCCAAGACACCTGCGCCAATTCTTATCACAAAAATCTAAAAAGTACAACAAACACGTTTGATTAAAATTCTTATTACATGTATAGATTACTAGCCGACTCGTGCCCACTTCGTTGGGCGGTAATAGGCATTATTAAGCTACAACTTTTCTCTAGAACTCAATCATGTATATCACATAATTAAGGCAGCGTTTGTAAGAAACGTTTTCGTTGTACCATTTTTCTCCGACTCCCCAGATATTACCACCTACTACCTCACAAACTTTACCTCTTTATAATATTAGTATAGATTATAGATAATATAGTTAGCATAGCTTCTGCCCACGACTTCGCACGCGTGGAATAGTTATTTTGGGCTAAGACGCAGCGGAAGCTCTCAAAAGAAAAAAAAGGTGATATGTAGCCTTCGCGTGATGATATGTGAGCCTAAAGCCTTCAAAATTGGTTTAGTAGTTCCTGAGATTACCCCTTACAACGCCACAACGTCACAAACTCACAACGTCACAAACTTTACCTCTCTATAATATTAGTATAGATATACACATATATAGGTATTATTTACAAATAAAATTTAGCTACAGAACGTTATGTCCATTTCGAATCGTCTCTTCGTTCTTTGTGTACACCTCAGGTGAATACTATTCAACCAGATCAGATGGAATCGGTGTTGTTAACTGGTGTAGTTAATAACTGTGTTGCAGCCACTAACGCTTACCGTCGTAAAATCTTTATAGTCACGTCTTCATACTAAGCATCTTTCTTTTTTTTATATCATAGGAGGCAAACGAACAGGGGGGTCACCAGATGTTAAGTGATCACCACCGTCCATAGACGCTAGCAACACCAGGGCAGTCGCAAGTGCGTTGGCAGCTTGTATTGGGGTAGGAGTGGTGGGTCTCCGGCGCTCTCATTGACCGAACGAAAAGCAACAATGCAAGCACTGTTACTTCACGTCGGTTTTCTATGAGAGGGTGGTACTACCTCGGACGAGCGGACCCATTCATGCTGAAACTAATAATAGCTTCAGCGTGGCTCTACCACCTACAAAATAATATTATAATTGCGAGTGTTTGTTTGTTACGCTTTCATACCTGAAATCTTGCATACACATTGTCAGAGTTACAGAAAAGTATATAGGGTACTTTTAAAAAAGAAAAAATACTGTTCCCAAGAGATAGGTCAAATCTACAGCAGGCAACCTCGGAACGGGATTCGCGTACATTTACTGATTTAAATTGGTAACACTTTCGGCGAAGGAAAACAGCGTGAAGAAACCTGAACCTGAGAAATGGTCTTGTAATATGTGGGAAAACATAGAACCGTGGATTTCTCAGAGTTTGAAGTAGCCAATACTTCGTGGGCTGGCGTGGTCATTATTATTATTTTTTTATTGTAGCACGGCAAAGTGACTGCACTGTGCCTGATAGTAAGCACAGTACAATCCAAAAACAACGGTGACCACTGAGAGATACCACCTCCGGCGGTTGTCGATGTCATGTCATGCTTGAAGGACCCCATGTTATAGGAAGGAGGGAACACACTAGCCGGGAGATTTTTCCACAGCTTCACGGTACGGCCAAAATAAGATGTAGCGAACTTTTTAGTTCGTGCCCAGATAGGAGTTACCGTAAAACTGTGGCTCCGAAGACCAGCGCGCGTGGTTCGGTTGTGAAAAGGAGAGGAAGGGATTAATTTAAATAACTCTTCAGAACAAATCCTTAATTTGAACAGTCCTTATCTTTTTTTTTTCTTTTATGTCATAGGTGGCAAACGAACAGGTGGGTCACCTGATGTTAAGTGATCACCACCGTTCTTGGACACTAACAACAGCAGAGGAGTCGCAAGTGCGTTGCCACCCTTTGGGGGGAAGTGTTAGGGGAGGGAGTGGGAGAAGAGAGAGGAGAGGGGAGGGGAGGTGGGCCTCCGGCGCTCTCACTGACCGAACGAAACGCAACAATGCAAGCACTGTTACTTCACGTCGGTTTTCTGTGAGAGGGTGGTACTACCCCGGTAATGGTTTCAATGGGCCATCAAATGGGCCGGCTCGCCCGGGGTAGTACCACCCTCTCACAGACAACCGACGTAAAGTAACAGTGCTTGCATTGTTGCGCTTCGTTCGGTCAGTGAGAGCGCCGGAGGCCCACTTCCCCCCTTCCCCCTTCCCTTACTCCCCCCCTGCCCCAAGACAGGTTGGCAACGCACTTGTGACTCCCCTGGTGTTGCAAGTGTCTATGGACGGTGGTGATCACTTAACATCAGGTGACCCACCTGTCCGTTTGCATCCTGACAAATAAAAAAGAAAAAAGACTTAATATAATTATAACTGATAACCCAGTTACAATATTTCAGATACCAGTAGTATTATGTGCCTCTAATTATATTTTCTCTAATTGTTATGTATGTAATTTTATGTTTAGTTCTTTGTCACACGAAACAAACGCACAGCCTCCTTAGACGAGTTTTGTTCTAAAGATTGTAGAAGCAAAGTAATTTACGCTTTAACAAATTTTACCGCACGTCAGTGCCACGAGTAATTGTTTAACAGAATTAAGGACGGACTAATTGCTTTTATAAAACTGAAAACTAGTTATTTAATTTGCAAACAAAACGACTTTTGCTCAAACCGCGCATAGCCCCAACAGAATACTACGTGCGCTGGTGGACCGGTGGGACTCTCCGATGCTGGCTGGCTGGATACGGCTACATGCAGTCGTACAGTGAATTTCCACCATCACCGGAGGTTCCACTCGGACCTGCCACTTAATGTTATATCCTGTGTTCTGTGTTTTTGTTTATAATTTATTTTTCTGTTTTATTATTATTACTGATACTATTTTTTTTAACCTGTAATTGTACCCACAAATATGGATGTCTGTCTGAAATAAATGATATTATTATTATTATTATTAATGCGAGCGAAGCCGCAGGCAAAAACTAGTCATCACATAATGAAACATTTATTAAATCTTCTAAATTAGACATTATTGTAGTATCTATAGTACATTTTATTAGAAATAAAAGTATGTCAAATAGTGAAGATAGGTTTCCCTAGAAAATTCTAGCAATCTATAATACGAGCATATATAGCATATAATGATTGTTGGTCATAGGGCTTTGTATGAAAAGTTAAATAATCAATATTAGAAGAAAATTTTACAGATAAACATTTAATTCCAAACTAAGCATAGCTTATATTATAAGTAAACAGCTCATATTGTATAAAGAATTACTCATGGTGCCTCTCGATTACTATAATAGCAGCACGCTATGATGGCCGTTGTGATACTTTAAAATAGTGACGTGAAATGTCGATTTATATACGACAAACATATAATCAAATGCTGCTTTTTTTGTATTAATTATTGATGCGAGTTTGCCGGAGGTGGTAGTTATGCTGACCAGCGTCCTATATTATTATTTTTTTTTATTTATTTATGACAATATAAGAATTACATTTACATATAATAAGACTCTCTTCAGGAAACCGCTATTGCGGTTTAATTGAGGAGAAGTATGTTCGTTAACACGCCGACATTTAATATTTAAGTGTTTTGAGGTAGTTAATTTATGAAGAATCTCCTTAAAATACATTTCGCTTGTTTATATACACTCATAAATGATATAAATATGTAGACTTTGTTGCGAGTCCATATATTGCCCATAGGAGGTTCGCGATAGCCAAAAACTATAATATAATTACCAGACTCTCTGGTGACTGCGAAAATTGGAGTGTCAATCAATAAATGAATATCAAAGCAATGTATATTACTATGTATGTTATTGTATATATATGTATATTATATAACTATAATATATATAATATAATATTATAATATATGTATATTACTAGATACTAGATACAAGGCCCTTCGCCGCGTTTGTTCGTGATAAACTCAAAAACTACTGAGCGGAGTTTCATACTGTTTTTATTAATAGATACGAGTAATGTTTAGATATATAATTTTTCAAGATTTTTTTGTAGATTGGTAGAAATATAATGATAAATGTTGGAAATGTCGAAAAAAGTCAAGCGGCTTGGGAAGTTTCGTCGAAAACACTGTCCTTTGAGATATAACAAAACAATTAAGATAATAAACGTCGTAGACAAAGTTGCAGGAATCAGCTAGTTTCAAACTAAAACTGTCTAAAATATAGGTTCGAAATTGTTTTTGATCCCTACATATATTTCGACACATATTTATAATGAGGTGAACTGGTAACGAAACTTAAATGCAGCTAAGGTCATTGAAACAATGTTGAAGATAACCTTAAAACCAATTAAAAGCTATGACTGTTCGTAATCAGGTGAGCCATATAGGTTGTTAGATTTATGTACCAATTGTTTACACTAATGGGAAAATATTGTTAGCTGCTATCTGATCTAATATGTTCTTCGAAATTAAAACAAAACAACTATGTGTTTTGATGAACCCAGCACCAAGTACTTGATGATTAGAGATATATCCTTCAAATATTTGTGTACTAAGTGTTTACGATAACACTAATAAACCATTAACTGATTTCAATCTAATAATTTTACTGTGAAATGGTTTTATATTTATATCTAATCGGCTTAATTCACGCTAATTTTGCGAAATGCTAAGAAGAATATAAAGTTGATTCTTATGTTTCCATTTGCTTATCTTTTTAATCTCTCGCTTTGTTGTGACGTGCACTGAATAGTAAAAATTACAAGGGTAGTCCACTTTACATCGTGACAATTAAGTTTCAGTTTTCTAGACTCAAGATTTTCTATATAGGTAAATCTAAATTCTAAGTGTATTATTGTTACAGGTATTATAGAGCCTTTAGAATTGTTGATTCCTCGAACTCCGTAAATCTTTAACCTTCCTTTACTCGCGCTTTTGTCTGTCAAATTGACGACACCATAGGTTTGTTTTTTTTTAATGCAAAACTCTCTCTCTGTAGGTTTTTTTTATGTCATAGGTGGCAAACGAACAGGTGAGTCACCTGCTGTTAAGTGATCACCACTGTCCATGGACACTAACAACACCAGAGGAATCGTAAGTGCGTTGCCACCCTTTGGGGGGAAGGGTTAGGGGAGGGAGAGGGAGAGGAGTGGGGAGGGGAGGTGGTCCTCCGGCGCTCTCACTGACCGAACGAAATGCAACAATGCAAGCACTGTTACTTCACGTCGGTTTTCTATGAGAGGGTGGTACTACCCCGGGCGAGCCGACCCATTCATGCTGAAACCAGTAATAGTTTCTCTGTACCTGTATTGTTCATGGCCTACCTTCAATAAGTATACTGTGAACGTTTGTGCATACATTACACGTACCTGCTCAAGACGCAAATCGGTCTGTCAGACCAACGCGATCGGAAGGTTAGAGGATATTCCCAAAGAATATCAAAGAGAAAAGATGAAAGTGACAATAACTTTTCGGAGTTGTATATTATTATGTAGTTAAACCAGCTGTAAAAGTGGCAGCGAGAATTACACCAGTAAAATCCCTCTATAAATAACCTGCTGAAAGATTATGGCCTTTTCAGAGTTACAGCAGGTTCTATACTAGACTGAGTGTATAAAGCTGCTGTAGCAGACTCATACCAGAATTTGGCTGGGAAGTTACAGAGATATGGACGTCGGAAAGAGGCCACATAAACCTACCCCCTTCATAAATCTCGAGATCTGTTCGGACTTTCTCTGTCTGCAGTACGAAGGACCCGTACGATGAATCCATGCTACGGATGCTATTCATGGAATGTTAAGAATTTCGTCTCAAAAACATTTCATTGAATATAAGTTCAACCAAAACAAGACCTGGTGCTTAATATTGAACACGTGGTAGACACAGTTCTCATACAGCCTGCTAATCTTACTAAATCATCCAATAGAGAGAAATAAATTAACTTTATAGACGAAAGTACTAATTGATTAGTTAGTTATCTATATACGTATATTGTCATTTAATGTATGAAGTTACTTACAGGTGGAGGTTTAATGAAAGTGTTGCGCATTTTCCGTATAGGCAATACAGGTGAGTGGATGACCAATGTGTCAGGTTCTGAAGCAGCTCGCCGGTACCACGGCTCAGAGGGTCCGTACGCCCACCATGAACCGTCAGGTGGGTCGGCGTGGAAACTCGTCGCGTGGTATTGCTGCCAACGAGTCAGTCCACTTTCTGGGAACACGACGACGTGGTTTCAACTAAACACGCTAGACCTAGAGGGATTGGTTGTCCAGTGCAGGTGCCGGATCACACCTATAGGTGCTTGGCGACAGATTTTTAACTTTAGGGTGTAGGTAACAGGTGGTAAGCTTAAAAATACCCTACCACCATGCATTTCATCATAATCTCCGGCTCATTTGAACGTACCTCCATCGACGCGGTTTCTGAACACGCTATTATAGCTTCGGGGTTTTACGAAATTCGAATTGTATATAAGCTGGTGAAAAAATATTAAAAGAAGAATCTTGTTCACGATAGAATTTACAATCTGCTTCATCATAGAAATCACACTATTTATCAAAAACCTTTTTTAATATTTTAAAGTATTATGTAGGGAACATCTGCCAAAAATTCATGCTTTAAGCAGTTCGTTCTTTACCCGTTAGCATTAAGAAGCTGTATATACTTTGTTTTTTGTTTAGTAGCGATACAGGTGTTTTAGTGTTGTCAAATTAAAAACAATTCATTTTCTTACCATCAATGACTCGAAGACTTAAATTACAAGTCTCTATTCGTCATACTTCACGGTCTTTAAGTCTATTAATCTACAATATGTATACACTTTGTGACAAAAACGAACCTCAATAATATTGAAACTTGAAAAATTATGGCTAAATTTTGAGCACCGGACGACAACAACTTTTATCAAGTAGACCAAATAGTGTAAAGAACTACCACGCCATAGGGTAATTTAGAAAATACCAGTCCTATTATTTCGATATGTGATATTAATCTCATTTCCTCGATATTTTACATTGTCTGTAGAAATACCACCACTACATTACAATTCTTACTAATACCTGATATCTAAATACTCTAAGTTGGATACTCCTATACTATTTATAAATCTTTACCACTTGCGAAGAAAGCTGTAGTTGATCCTAATTCACAGGTAGAACAGTCTCTATCCGTATCTGGTTCTTCGTGTTCTCTAGCCCATTTGTCGGTTGCGACAACTTCTTTGCAAAATTTTGCCATCAATTCTGCATCGCCTGATAATAATAAAACAAATGGTACTTTCAGCGATTGGAAAAATTTGTTTTTTTTTTGTATATAGTAGGACGACAAAATGACTGCACTGTGACTGATGGTAAGCACAGTACAATCCAAAAACAACGGCGAAATTATGTTATATATATAGTAATATTATAATAAGAGGTAAAGTTTTGTTTTCGGGGAATTCTTGGTACTACTGATCAGATTTTAATAATTCTTTTACTGTTGTAATGTGTATTATCCCTTAGTGCTATTTTTATTTAGGTAAATATATTTAATTCAATAATTAAACACAAAAAAATGAAATTGAAATCGGCAAAAATTGTATAATAGGCGTGCGCTGCTTTTTTTTTATAGTAGCACAGCAAAATTACTGCATTGTGCCTGATGGTAAGTACAATACAATCCAAAAACAACGGCGACCATCGAGTGACACATTATCCATCGTCGGTCGCCGCTGTCATGCCGGCCTGCGAAAAGCTGGATATGCACAGGCTGATCCCGAAACGCGACCCGCAGAAGCGAATCACTATGATGGGCTTTTTCGCCATATACATGGTGGTTGCGACCCAGTCAGGCTGTAAAACCCTACCTCCCCGCTTTCGCCATTGCCTCGTTCGTTATTCAGCAAGTACTTCGCTATAATGTGACACCCGGCAGATATAAGCATTGGAGTTAATATTAGAACTATATTTTATAAAAACTTATAAAGAAGATTGGGAGTAAGATATTAAAAAAAGAATAGAGCTTCGTTCATAAAATCAAAACATTTTTCTTATCATTTAAATTACGATAACAATTACAGAATATTTATAGGGAATAAAAGCGTACATACAAGAAGTAAACGTTTCAAGTGTATTATAGTCGTACGAGTGAAAGGTAATTTTCATATCGAATCAAAGCAAGATAAATCATGGTATTGTAATACTGATTATAATGTAGATGGAAATCTTAAATTACTTACATTGGTATGTTTTCTCCAACAAAGTGGGAGGTATTGGCGAAAACAGGTGTTTGAGGTTCCGCATTTTAAAGTTTGGTTCGTCACTACGTCGTCTAATAAAATGTCGGACTTCAGCTTCACGTGAATCAAAGTGGGGGTCCACGTGACGGCAATATAACCTTGAGCGTGCAAAACAATATAGATAAATTAATTGTGGTCTTATAATATGGTAGAATATTGAATTTATTTTAAAGATTGGCTGTTACCCGAAATTTCGATTGCAAGGAATGTAACAATAAAAGAATTGTGTTCAGTCTAACCTTGCGGGTGGGGCGCTTTCAGTTCTGGACACTCCATCTTTATTTTATTATGCGCTTATTTAATTATATTTATTATTTTCAATAAATAAAAAGTACCGTAAGCCACATCTTATAACAAGCAATCTACTAGTGAAAGTCCAGTAAAAATCGGTCCAACTATTTCGGTGATTAATCGGTATAACCCAACTAAACTTCCCTCCCCCTACCACACTCCCACTCCCCCAAACACAGGGTGGCAACGTACTTGCGACTCTTCTGATGTTGCTAGTGTCTATGGATGGTGGTGATCACTTAACATCAGGTTTGTTTGTCTCCTATGATATAAAAAAAAACAACGAAAAAAAGGAAAAAATTGTTGTTGTTAAAACTACCGTATATACTTCCATGTACAGTTAGTAATAATTTCTTACTATGACATTATAATTATACACTTCAATTTTGTTTATTTGTATACATTTTGTAGTAAAATCCGAAAATTTAAGGTATTGTATGTATATAGTTACAATTATATTTAAGAAAAAAGGTTTACGATCTTTCAATCTATGTAGATATTTATTATAAAATAGTTTGTAATTCTATGCAAAATGTAATTACACGTTATAAAGCTTTCATACCAGTCTGGATGTACTGCGTAATCAGTTTTACTTAAAGATTTCCACGCTTCTTCAGCTAATTGCCTTGTAAACTCAGTCTCAGGTGCTATGTGATGTCTTCCGTATGTTGGTAATACTATAACCACGGTGTATTGATCAAGAACTCTCCTCCAATGATATTCCCTTAATCCAATAATCGCTCTCATGCCACCTTCAAATATGTCTTTGCTGTACATCGTAGCATTTCCTTGCTTCTTATCAATGATTAATGTTTTACGAAACTGAAAATTAAGTATGATTAATTACATAATTAGTTGAAGTAATTTATTTTAAAGGAAATAATGCCATTTGTCTTCCATTTTGGATACACGTCGATAAGTGTTCTAAACGATTTATTTTATCCACTGTTGACGTAATTCGATAGATATGAATTAACAATCCTTTACACTATATTCCTTGAGGGGTTTAGTATTAGTAATTGCAAGGAAAGCTGTATTTCAAAAATTCTTTTTTGTTTATTCTATACATATATAAAATAATTCTATATATAGAATTATTGTACACGAAATATACCTCAAGGTTTACGATCTTTCAATCTATGTAGATATTTATTATAAAATAGTTTGTAATTCTATGCAAAATGTAATTACACGTTATAAAGCTTTCATACCAGTCTGGATGTACTGCGTAATCAGTTTTACTTAAAGATTTCCACGCTTCTTCAGCTAATTGCCTTGTAAACTCAGTCTCAGGTGCTATGTGATGTCTTCCGTATGTTGGTAATACTATAACCACGGTGTATTGATCAAGAACTCTCCTCCAATGATATTCCCTTAATCCAATAATCGCTCTCATGCCACCTTCAAATATGTCTTTGCTGTACATCGTAGCATTTCCTTGCTTCTTATCAATGATTAATGTTTTACGAAACTGAAAATTAAGTATGATTAATTACATAATTAGTTGAAGTAATTTATTTTAAAGGAAATAATGCCATTTGTCTTCCATTTTGGATACACGTCGATAAGTGTTCTAAACGATTTATTTTATCCACTGTTGACGTAATTCGATAGATATTAACAATCCTTTACACTATATTCCTTGAGGGGTTTAGTATTAGTAATTGCAAGGAAAGCTGTATTTCAAAAATTCTTTTTTGTTTATTCTATACATATATAAAATAATTCTATATATAGAATTATTGTACACGAAATATACCTCATTTCAAAATTCATATCTTCAACAATAAACTTGAAAACATTTTTTTTTATTCAAATGATATTTTATTTATTCACAACGGATTTAAATAAAATTATTATTATACGGAGTTTATTTCGTTTCAAAATTCATAACCTATAATAATTATCACAAAATGTGAGTAAAAATAACATTACGAGAAGAAAATAATTATTGTGTAATAAACATGGAGTGCCAGACACAGCTAGTATACATACATTTTTAATTATACTTTAGCGCAAAAACATTTATGCAGACATATATATTTTCATTTTACCTGCAATTTACTTCATTATTTTAATATCATATTAACCTGGAGCCATTCCGGAAGAAAATGTCTAGGGTAGTGTCTTACAGCCGCTTGTTCTAAGTCCAAAAAATCCACAGTCCTATACCCCGGTTTTAAAATAACACCGTCAAACTGTAAAAGAAAAATATACAGCGCCGTGAACTGTATACTGAATTTAAAAATCAATAAATTTATATTATTTTCAATGTTACTCACCGTTGGTTTAACATTGTCATGCAGTACAATATTACCTCTATGATCGACAATGAACAGAGATCCGCCAGCACCTAGCTGAAAATATTTTAAATATGGTCAATTTAAACTATTTAAACTATTTTATTAATTGTTATTGTATAGTTCAGATGGTTAAGTCTAAGCTTTAGACTGATCGAATCATTTTGCTTTGAAGCGTTGGATACCACAGTACGTATTTTTTACGAGTACGTATTACAATTATTTATAATTTATTATCAGCAACAATTGCTAACGGTGAAGGGAAATATTATAAGGAAACCTGAGTTAATAAAATATAGATTCCACTGAGTTACAAGTCAATCTTTTTGGGGTGTAAGGGGTGTCGAATAACATCGAAAACTTGAGACCACCAAGCCAACCTCACCTGCACGTGGTGCACCCTGCTGAATAACGAACGAGGCAATGGTGCAAACGGGGTGGTAGGGTTTTACAGCCTGACTGGGTCGCAATCACCATGTATATGGCAAAAAAGCCCGTCATAGTGATTCGCTTTTGCGGGTCGCGTTTCGGGATCAGACTGTGCATATCCAGCTTTTCGCAGGCCGGCATGACAGCGGCGACCGGCGATGGATAGTGTCACTCGGTGGTCGCCATTGTTTTTGGATTGTCCGCTGCTTACCATCAGGCACAGTGCAGTCATTTTGCCGTGCTACTATAAAAAAAAAAGTACAGCCATCGTCAATCTTTTTGGCCGCTATGATTGGTTCTGATCCCGAATTTGTCATTAAGATATCTCGAAAGGTTTGGTTGAAATATTATTTTAACTCAAAATACTAAAAATTTTCATTCTAAAAAAATATGAGTAAATGATATTTTTTTTAAACTGGTTCAGGATTTAATTAACCCTAGTGACTACCTAATAATAAAATAGTTATATTTAAATTCCAACTTGACGTGATCTTACCCGTTTATCATTTTAATTAATTTAATATAATCCCTTTTGATTCCTTATGAAATAAATAAAATATTCTATTCTGATATTTATAAATTATATAATTAATCGCATGCACGCAAGTGACTGAAAAACAATTTTGCTATTGTTGATTGACGTGATAGAATAACATGCAGTGTACTTGTTAATTATTATTTTTCTGCTTTGATAATACTTTGTGCTGGAGAGAAAATCCTGGGATATTGGATTAACATTTGGGCAGAATTGACGCACGCAATATTTTTTTATGGATGATAGGCTTCGCTATTGTTCTCGGCATATAAAACACTCCTATAGAATTTTTAAAAATACGGATTACATGCAATTAAAATATGTTTGATTAATATTCGTTATTGTAGAATTACAATATTTGAAATAATAAAAAGAGGTATAATTTTTTTATATTACTGTTCGTCCAGTGGTCGAATTTCACTATAATAAACTTTGTAAACGTAAGGAGCGTGAAGTATGAATAGATACAAGAATAAAGGTTACGATGGTATGAGAAAAAAACGTGCAACTTATATTTTATATTTCAGTTATTATTTTATTGGTTTCTTAGAAATTAAGCGGAAATGACGCAAAATGTGTTAATAAAATATTTAAAACATTTTAACAATGACTCCAAAAATTAAGTAGATACGAATCGATAAAAGGGATTAAGACTATCTGTAAAGCAATCTTAATAATTCTTTGATTACACTTTTTCCGGAAAGTACTAAGCCGTACACTGATAGTATAATCCAATAGCATTGTTCGTAATGAGATCTACCGAGCGACTGTTTAGTCGCTAGCAATATTTTTACAGGATAATCATTAGTCGATTCTCGCTCTAAATCAATGAAAATAATAGGTGCTTAATATTTGACCTAATTTACCAGTCGGTCTACGGTGGCGGGAGGAGTTGAACAAATCGCCGTCTCCTCCCGCCGGTCCACTGTTGATGGAGAGGGCCACTTAGACGATCCACCTTGCGGGCCCTCTCCGTTGCCTCCTTCTGCAAGATTACTTCGCATGACATGGCCGAAACCACATTCGGCAGCGACAAATCCTCATTACCCCCTACCACCGCAACCAGAATGCGACGCTGTCCCTCGCACGCAACACACTCGGACAGAGTATGCTGCGCGGTGTCCTCGTCAGCGCCGCACACGGCATGTGATGGTCGGCTCCCTGCGAGTGATCTGGTGCAGGTACCACCCGAAACAACCATGTCCGATTAGCACCTGCACTAATTTGAACGCCAGGGAGCCCCATTCCCTCTCCATTCTAAATCAATGAAAATAATAGGTGCTTAATATTTGACCTAATTTACCAGTCGGTCTACGGTGGCGGGAGGAGTTGAACAAATCGCCGTCTCCTCCCGCCGGTCCACTGTTGATGGAGAGGGCCACTTAGACGATCCACCTTGCGGGCCCTCTCCGTTGCCTCCTTCTGCAAGATTACTTCGCATGACATGGCCGAAACCACATTCGGCAGCGACAAATCCTCATTACCCCCTACCACCGCAACCAGAATGCGACGCTGTCCCTCGCACGCAACACACTCGGACAGAGTATGCTGCGCGGTGTCCTCGTCAGCGCCGCACACGGCATGTGATGGTCGGCTCCCTGCGAGTGATCTGGTGCAGGTACCACCCGAAACAACCATGTCCGATTAGCACCTGCACTAATTTGAACGCCAGGGAGCCCCATTCCCTCTCCATCCACTCCCGCAAGACCGGGCGGACGGAGTTCACCGCGGAGTTATACCGCGCGTCAGGTAATGCATACAACACTTCATGGCCTCCTCCCTCAGCTGCCGCCTTTTATTCCCTGGCACCCGGAGGTTCCCCACTACGTTTCCTTACCGCCGTGAATCCATACACGGCGGCGAGAACTCTCGCCTCCAGCTTATTGAAGCGAGGCCTGATTTTTTTAATTTTAAAAGGATCGTTCCCATACTTTTAAAACTTTTAGAACAAACTATAACAAAGACTCTCTTTGTTGTTTATTAGTATATGTTTTGATATTATTATTTTATATGTTAAATGTAAGCATGAACTACCACAGGATTGAAGGATGTGACCTTTTAAACATTCACCCGGTATATTTGACAAAACAAAGTAAATAAAGAAATACACAAGCAAATACTACTTTCTGAAATCCAAACGATGTGTTAAAGGAACCATTGGACTTTAACGGAAAACAAAATTAGCAAAAGTAAGCAAATTCTTAACCCCCCTCCCATACCCACGTAAACAATTATATAGGTATTCTTTAATGTGTTTTGGTTTCCTCATTGATTCATGGGTCATGGGCCAATTAACAAGTCTAGAAATAAGGAATTCATAGTCTACCAGCTGTACCCACGATTCATCCGCGTAGAACATAATGTAAAAAACAATGACTAATATCATCTGAATGTATTTGTAGCGACATGATTATGTTTTTTATTGAATTGCATTATTATGTACCGGCGGGCAGTTTAGTTTCGGCCGGCACATATGTAACACGCGCTTCTGAATTAAAGACTAAAAAGTGATCTTTGTTTTATTATATCTACATACATTATATAGAGGCTGAACCTCTAAATATTAAGTCCATTTACTTATCTACTTTTCTCTCGTACTTAAGTCTCATCGTCATTAAAATTAAAATAACTAAAGTGAATCGATTTTAATGAAACCAAGTGTAAATGTTACTCGAGGATATGTTTTATGGTTTGCTTAGTGAGGTTTTATCGTGAACGCAAAAGTTTAGCATTGTTGCGTGATCAAACAAACTGACCCGCAGACGTTTCTAAAAATTATTGAAATGTATTTAATTACTTATGCCAAGACACCTGCAACAATTTTTTTTCACAAAAATCTAAAAAGTACTGACACGTTAGATTTATATTCTTACTAATTGTATAGATAGAGGAATTAACTTATATTTTATATAACCTAGATAACTACACATCTAGATACCCCATCTTTTAGGTCATCGAAAATACTCCCGACACCCTTTAGTGCTTACCTGATACTTAAATGGACCCAGAGTCCTTTCGTTTATGATATGTATCATGTATTTGTATATGTATTTACCTGATGATAAGGAAGAACTAATTTTAGATGGTCCAGTGGTATGTCGATTCCCGCGACTCCCAGCAATCTATTCACTGGGTACTATGAAACAATTCAATAGATTAACGTAGAACATATAATGTGTTGATGTATAGATACAAAAAGTAATAAATATATTGATAAAATTAAAGGAGGAGAGAGTGAGCTGTTTGAATAGAGTTGGTAATTGTGGGCATAACTCCACCGATTGTACTAAGTCCCGGGCACGCCTCACTGCTATTTTTACAAGGATCGCGGAGAAAATTGTCGTGAAAAGCAAAAAAAAAGAACATAATAAGGAGTTTCAGTATTGTTATAATGCGAAGCGATGACGGCTTACTTGATATCGTATTCGGCAACACGTATGTTCGAATCCTTGCAACTTAGTCGGAGCTTCTGGTGAAGGATGACATTATAAAATTATAGTGTTTTTTTCTAAGTCCGCCTGGCTAGCTACCACACCCAAGTTGAAAATCAGTCGCCGAGCACCAGTAAGTATGTACCGGTAGGTGCACTTGAGAACCAATCCTCTATATATTTTGCGTGTTTACCATCTTCGATCGCGTCGTCTTCATACGTCACTTATCAGATGGGATTGTGCTCGAACGTTAAAACTCAAAATTATAAAAAAATGCAAAATTCCTTTCCACCCAAAAGACTTATATAAGCAGAGGCTAAATTTCTGGATTTACTAAGAAAAGTCACAATTCTTGTAATTACCTAAACAGACTGTCCGATTTATTATGTTGGCATCGGTTAAACGTGGACAACATGGATTTTGTTTTCGCATAAAAAAATATAAAAATCGTATTGTGAGTTACAATATTGATCTTAAAGGCAATTTCATTAATCACTCTAACCCACAGATTTTTTTTTATATTTCCAAGTAATTTTTAGTACTTTTAAGTTTTGAAATACTGTGAGTAGACTAAATATATAAATTTATTATTACCGTTCTCGTCGAATTCCTCTGTTTTTCCTGAAAGTGAATACACCATAAATTACCTCGGAATTCCTACTATTTATTCATAATTAGTGCAAACCATTTACTAGAGTTACACATTATTAAGGAATTTGTTTTGTTTTTTGAAATTGTTTTGAATGAATAACAATATTGAAACATATTTGGATTAAGGGATTGAGTAGTTTAATCTTTGGTATTATAAGTAATCAAAGGCTTTAATTAATATTATTACATTTCTATTAAATGTAATCTTGTGAGATAAAAACATTAAATTAATTTGGTATCTCGCATAATTTAGTAAGCCTTGATCGATTATTGATTAAAATAAGTAATCAACTTAGTACATATAAATCACAACTTTACACAAAACAACGAATAATTAAAAAAAAATGTGGTGGTCTAGTGATTTATTTTAATTAACGTATTATTCTAATCGCTATTAATATATTAATAACTAGGTGTAGGAGGCAAACGAACATGTGGGTCACATGATGTTAAGCGCGTTGTCATTCTGTGTTTGGGGGATTGGGGTAGGGGGAGGGGGAGGGTTGGTGGGTATCCGGCGCTCTCACTGACCGAACGAAACGCAACAATGCAAGCACTGTTTCTTCACGTCGGTTTTCTCTGAGAGGGTGGTACTGCCCCAGGCGAGCTGACCCATTCATGCTGAAACCAAGTAATAGCTTCCGCGTGGCTCTACTACCTACAAAAATTATGCCCATACCCCCTTTCGGGAAAAGGCCTATAACCTGCAATTGGTATATAGGCAATAGGTCAGTAACAGGCTGATGATGATGAAACAATAACTCTTTTATTTTTACATTTTCACAAAATCAATAAATACTTATCATCTGTATTCGACAGACTTTATTATTTTCATATGTTTTATTTGCATTTACTGATTGCTATGTGTTTCATATAATTCTCCTTTCATTGTTTGAATGTTTTCATGTATTCTTTTTTGGCAACCAATCCTCTAGATTATTACTGCCATTGTCCAGTAGGTTGTATAATGATATTACAAGTGTCTTGTGATAATTTTAAATTTTCTAACAAGATGGTGGCTCCCTTGTTAGAACTTTCCAGGGAGTTTTTGTGATAAGTCAGAATACATGCTCCGTGGTATTTTTTCTGATCCACTTCACTTATGCACAATAATCAAACAATATAACGTATAACAGCACCAATATTAGAAAATATACAGCCAAATTATAAAAGATTATGAATAAAATATAATGTCCACTACATGATATTCCAAGATTCCAACAAAAACTTCTTCTAAAAACCTTGTTCATTTTCATTGTTTCTTTCTATTTTTTTTTTGGCAACCAATTTTCTATTAAACTATTTCTGTCATTGTCTAGTAGGTAATAATATTACAAATTTCTTGGTATAATTTCAATGAACTAACAAGATGGTGGCCATCTTGTTAGAACTTTCCAGGGAGTTTTTGTGGCATCTCAGAATTCATAGTCCGTGGTATTATTCTCCATTCACTTCACTTATGCACAATAAACAAACTATATTACATAAAACACCACCAATTTTACACAATATAGAGTCAAGTAACACAAGATTAAAAAAAAAAAATCCACTACATGACAGACCAAGATCCCACCAAAAACTCCAATTATTATTATTGAAATAACAACCAAATCATCAAAAAGGTTCGACGTAAACGAGTTTCTTAAGTCTATTATTTCGAAATATCTAAATTATAAACATACCTCTTCAAGTTGCTTTGTTATATTCTGGAAGAAACAAAAAGGTTTTATTATAAAACACATTTGATTCAGATACCTAGTAGATAAATAACCACAACTATACATACTTCTGTGTACGTAGAATCGAAAACTGGAACCGCAACACTTATTTCAAGACGATAATTTAAATCTTGCCCTTCGTAATAATGACCATATTTGTCCTAAAAATTATGAAATGTTATAACTTCAATATGTTTTTATTTCTAATTGTTTTGCGAAAAATTCCTAATTTTCTAAAAGTGTTATTCTATGGCATCGCTATCTTCCGTATCTATATCATTTGGTTTTTAACAGTGAAATTATCTGATAATACGGCTTTGTCAAGTTTATTATGGATCTACAGCGTCCGTGAAGTGATGATTTGTTAGACGTAAATATCAAATAATATTTATTATTTATATATGTCACATTATTATTTTATTTACAACTAGCTGATATTCGTGACATCGTCTTTATTGTCCTACTCATGCGCATCACACCGTTTGTACCACTTCTCCACAGCAAGAAAATACACATCGCTGAACGCGTAGTTCTTATGAAAGTTTTATTTTTTCAAAGCTTAAATAACTTTATAGTATATGAAGATATTGTGATATTTTTTTAGAACAGGACCAAAAGTCTGACTGTAAGTAACATAAATTCGATCGAAATATATCTAGTAATTTTTTTAAGACCTTTAACTTATCTATACTGGAGATATATAATTTGTGTATTGTAAACAAATAAATAATCTTAAGAAAAAATCGTTTTATTTAGGTTATTATAATAATAAAAAAAAGTCTCGGCGTCATAAGAACTGTCATCTGAAGTGCAAACTCAAAACAATGGAATAACTGTTATTTTTTTAATTTTAAAATAAATCGTAGTCTGATATATTCAAATTTCATAATTTGTGTACCTATTGGAATTATTAACATCTATTGGCACTCGGAACAATAATTATACACATTTTTATATAGATTATTAAGTATTCTAATGTATGATGAACTGCACAGTCTCGATACAAAATATCGATATTAGATATACACAGGCTATATTATATATACAGGCTATATTACGCGTCGCTAGTCTGACGCAAGCGCTATACGGTCGGTCACGCTTCCTAGCATATCATGACGCTATATATTTATCTCCTGTCGAAAAAACCACTCAACGCACCTAAAGAAGTTGTCAGTTTTATTTTTTCAAAGCTTAAATAACTTTATAGTATATGAAGATATTGTGATATTTTTTTAGAACAGGACCAAATGTCTGACTATAAGTAAAATAAATTCGATCGAAATATATCTAGTAATTTTTTTAAGACCTTTATCTTATTTATACAGGAGATATATACTTTGTGTATTGTAAACAAAAAAATAATCTTAAGAAAAAAACGTTTTATTTAGTTCATTATAATAATTTAAAAAAGTTGCGGAAGCCATAAGAACTGTCATCTGAAGTGCAAACTCAAAACAATGGAATAACTGCGTTCTTTTTTGAATTTTAAAATAGATCATAGTGTGATATATTTAAATTTCATAATTTGTGTACCTATTGGAATTATTAACATTAGTTATTAACATCTATTGGCACTCGGAACAATAATTATACACATTTTTACATAGATTATTAAGTAATCTAATGTATGATGAACTGCAAAGTCTCGATACTAAATATCGATATATTACGCGTCGCTAGTCTGACGCAAGCGCAATACGGTCGGTCACGCTTCCTAGCATATCATGACGCTATATATTTATCTCGTGTCGAAAAAACCGCTTAACGCACCTAAAGAAGTTGTCACTTCAAAAATCATAACGTTTTGTTCAATATATCCTAATTTATTTTAATTAACGTATTATTCTAATCGCTATTAAAATATTAATAATATATAATGTAATTGTTCAAGTAATTGTAATAAGCGACTCACTAAGTTAACTTGATGCATATAATCTTTATACATTTGATTTGGACTGAGAAGTTTTTGCTTATTGACCCTCAACTCGTTGTATCTGTAAGCTTGCTCAGCATTTTCCTTTTGTCTCCAAAAATATTCACTTCTTCTTGGATCCTACGAATATAAATATTATCTTACTCTAATTATGGATAAACAAAAATTACTACTTTTTCATTTACAATTAGTCAATGTTTTTTTATTATTACAGGGGGATAACATCCGCCGGGCCCGCTAGTATGTATTTAAAAAGAAATATGGATAAACAAAAATTACTACTTTTTCATTTACAATTAGTCAATGTTTTTTATTATTACAGGGGAATAACATCCGCCGGGCCCGCTAGTATGTATTTAAAAAGAAATATGGATAAACAAAAATTACTACTTTTTCATTTACAATTAGTCAATGTTTTTTTATTATTACAGGGGGATAACATCCGCCGGGCCCGCTAGTATGTATTTAAAAAGAAATATGGATAAACAAAAATTACTACTTTTTCATTTACAATTAGTCAATGTTTTTTTATTATTACAGGGGGATAACATCCGCCGGGCCCGCTAGTATGTATTTAAAAAGAAATATGGATAAACAAAAATTACTACTTTTTCATTTACAATTAGTCAATGTTTTTTTATTATTACAGGGGGATAACATCCGCCGGGCCCGCTAGTATGTATTTAAAAAGAAATATGGATAAACAAAAATTACTACTTTTTCATTTACAATTAGTCAATGTTTTTTTATTATTACAGGGGGATAACATCCGCCGGGCCCGCTAGTATGTATTTAAAAAGAAATATGGATAAACAAAAATTACTACTTTTTCATTTACAATTAGTCAATGTTTTTTATTATTACAGGGGAATAACATCCGCCGGGCCCGCTAGTATGTATTTAAAAAGAAATATGGATAAACAAAAATTACTACTTTTTCATTTACAATTAGTCAATGTTTTTTTTTATTACAGGGGAATAACATCCGCCGGGCCCGCTAGTATGTATTTAAAAAGAAATATGGATAAACAAAAATTACTACTTTTTCATTTACAATTAGTCAATGTTTTTTTTTATTACAGGGGAATAACATCCGCCGGGCCCGCTAGTATGTATTTAAAAAGAAATATGGATAAACAAAAATTACTACTTTTTCATTTACAATTAGTCAATGTTTTTTATTATTACAGGGGAATAACATCCGCCGGGCCCGCTAGTATGTATTTAAAAAGAAATATGGATAAACAAAAATTACTACTTTTTCATTTACAATTAGTCAATGTTTTTTTTTATTACAGGGGAATAACATCCGCCGGGCCCGCTAGTATGTATTTAAAAAGAAATATGGATAAACAAAAATTACTACTTTTTCATTTACAATTAGTCAATGTTTTTTTTTATTACAGGGGAATAACATCCGCCGGGCCCGCTAGTATGTATTTAAAAAGAAATATGGATAAACAAAAATTACTACTTTTTCATTTACAATTAGTCAATGTTTTTTATTATTACAGGGGAATAACATCCGCCGGGCCCGCTAGTATGTATTTAAAAAGAAATATGGATAAACAAAAATTACTACTTTTTCATTTACAATTAGTCAATGTTTTTTTTTATTACAGGGGAATAACATCCGCCGGGCCCGCTAGTATGTATTTAAAAAGAAATATGGATAAACAAAAATTACTACTTTTTCATTTACAATTAGTCAATGTTTTTTTATTATTACGGGGGGATAACATCCGCCGGGCCCGCTAGTATGTATTTAAAAAGAAATATGGATAAACAAAAATTACTACTTTTTCATTTACAATTAGTCAATGTTTTTTTATTATTACAGGGGGATAACATCCGCCGGGCCCGCTAGTATGTATTTAAAAAGAAATATGGATAAACAAAAATTACTATTTTTCATTTACAATTAGTCAATGTTTTTTTATTATTACAGGGGGATAACACCCGCCGGGCCCGCTAGTATGTATTTAAAAAGAAATATGGATAAACAAAAATTACTACTTTTTCATTGCAGTAGGAGCTATTGTAATCACTTTAAGTACCTATTTACATTGATACATTTGAATTTAACACTATTTTACAACAATTGCTGTTCTAATTTTCGAATAGAATACAGAACTTTGTTTGCGTATTTTAAATATTAATAATCTAAAAGAATGTAGCAGCCTTGTGGTACATTGATAGTGTATTAAAACCAGTATAAATTGAACTTTTTACGATAATTATTAACAAACCTCTACATGGGCGTATACGTCGCTGAAAACTCGTAATCTCTCCTTTCTCTGTGCCACCAGTGGTCTTTCCAAAACCTGTAGTATTTTAATAACTTGTTCGGTAACATCGTTGTTGGTTATCAATTCAGCGAAGTAGCCGTCTCTATCGCAGCTGAGCCAATCGCCATACTCCCGTGTGTTGTCTCGTAGACCGTAGCGGTCATGTAGCCAGAGTGTGAATAACCTGAAAGGAAAATTCCTGTGTTACATATTTTGCAGTGAAACTTCTTATCGGGGGACTGTAAAATTCTGATCTGCACATTTTTTGTGAGACAAAAAGTGGTAGGGGTAAACATTGTGTTGGCTAGAGTGTTGAAAATACTGGTTCTCGTTCGATCACCGAAGTTAAGCAACATCGGGCGTGGTCAGTACCGCGATGGGTTACCGTCTGGGAACACCGCGTGTCGTTGACTTTTTGTTGTATTTTTTAAAATTTGAATGTAATAAAAAAGTTTCCCTTCTATTGTGTGTCGTTACGTCACACCCTATTTTTTTATTTTGTTCTATGGGATTTAGTACTCGTCCATAGGTCGAAATTCGACCATTCTGATCCTAATGAATAGTATAAATGTGAAAGCTAGTTTATTTGTTACGATTTTCCTGCTTAATTACCTACTCAACCGACCTTCGTGAAAACTAGCATACATGTGGGTAAGCGTATAGAAAAGAGCATAGGGCATACTTTTCATCCAGAAAAGAATACCGTTCGCCACGGATAGGCAAATCTTCATCAACACTAGCGAATCTGCGTGCAATAGCTAGTATCGATATAATAATAATATGTTTTTCAAATGTACTGCTCTTATCAAGATAACCATTTCAAAGTCAGTGCGATTCGTTTTTCTTTGTTCGCCTATTAATCACTTTGGAACTTAATCAAGTTTGATTTAGGGCTTAGGAAAACAGTTGTTTTAGGGCTGTTGCGGTGGGCGTATGTGTACCCCAATTGAGTTTCTACTCAAGCTGGTTAGTGATGGTCCAGGGCTCACAGTTAAAATCCAGATGTGAATGTGAGCTTTTAATTTATTGTCCCTATATCGACAATCTTTCGTGCCTGTCAAATCATTAAAATAATTGTTATTATCGACAACACAGTGAGGAGAATTAATAAAAAAGTATAACAGAGAGGGTATTCTGCAGAGTTAACCCGATTTGCCTCTACAAGTTAAAAAACTATAATCAAACTTATATGAGAAGGATGAAAATCCACGATAGTGTTTCACATGCTATAGTGGCAATATCCAGACACACCCACACCTGTGTCTACTATACCGACGTGACTGATGACACAGTTAGTATGTTCATCCGTCGGGCCAAGGACGCTCCGGCGCGGTATATTGTGGATTATAACCTAAAAATGGCAATAGGGGACCGGAATAAAACCACCATAAAGACAATAAGGTCTTTAAAAAAAATCCGTCATAAAATAGTTAAATGAAATCATAAAAATAAAGAAATAAATATATAAAAAGTTTCCCTTCTATTGTGTGTCGTTACGTCACACCATATTCTTTTATTTTGTTCTATGGGATTTAGTATTCGTCCATAGGTCGAATTTCGACCATCTTGATCCTAATGAATACTATAAATGTGAAAGCGAGTTTATGAGTAGATTTTGCGGCTTAACTACCTACTCAACCGATCTTCGTGAAAACTAGCATACATGTGGGCAAGCGTATAGAAAAGTAGCATATATAGCTAGGGCATAGGGCATACTCTTCATCGAGAAAAGAATACCGTTAGCCACGGATATGTCAAATCTACATTAACACTAGCGATTCTGCGTGCAAAAGCTAGTATCGGTATTTTTATAATATGTTTTTCAAATGTACTGCTCTTATCAAAATAACCATTCCAAAGTCAGTGCGATTCGTTTTTCTTTGTTCGCTTATCAATCACTGTAGTTAGGAACTTAATCAAATTGGATTTAACTGTTTTGGGGTTCCTACTTTAGCAGGTTAAAGATGGTCCAGGGTCCACAGTTAAATATCCAATATCCAGACACACTCACACCTGTGTCTACTATACCGACGTGACTGATGACACAGTTAGTAGTTTCATCCGTCGGGCCATGGACGCTCCGACGCGGCATTTGTGGATTATAACCTAAAGATGGCGATAGGGACCGGAATAAAACCGCCATAAAGGCAATGAAGTCTTTAAAAAAAATCTGTCATAAAATAGTTAAATTAAATCATAAAAATAAAGAAATAAATATATATAAAAAAAAACCAACAGGTGCTCACAGACACGATTTTTAACCTACAAATTAAATAAAAAAATTGCAAAAAAATGGTGCTGAAGAAAAAAAATCAAACTAATTGGAAAGCGAGACTGCTCCATTACCTTAGCGATTACTATCTTCAATGTTATCATAAATATTAAATGTGATTATTGTGAAATCGTAGACTACTAGGGTTTACTCTAATGATAAATATTAAATGGAAACACGTCCATACAAATTTACCTGATCTTATTATGTGGATCTAGGTGTCTCATCAATGCAGAATATGCGATTCGTTTTTCTTTGTTCGCTTATCAATCACTGTAGTTAGGAACTTAATCAAATTGGATTTAACTGTTTTGGGGTTCCTACTTTAGCAGGTTAAAGATGGTCCAGGGTCCACAGTTAAATATCCAATATCCAGACACACTCACACCTGTGTCTACTATACCGACGTGACTGATGACACAGTTAGTAGTTTCATCCGTCGGGCCATGGACGCTCCGACGCGGCATTTGTGGATTATAACCTAAAGATGGCGATAGGGACCGGAATAAAACCGCCATAAAGGCAATGAAGTCTTTAAAAAAAATCTGTCATAAAATAGTTAAATTAAATCATAAAAATAAAGAAATAAATATATATAAAAAAAAACCAACAGGTGCTCACAGACACGATTTTTAACCTACAAATTAAATAAAAAAATTGCAAAAAAATGGTGCTGAAGAAAAAAAATCAAACTAATTGGAAAGCAAGACTGCTCCATTACCTTAGCGATTACTATC
Source organism: Antheraea pernyi (assembly GCA_015888305.1). Lineage (NCBI taxonomy): Eukaryota > Metazoa > Arthropoda > Insecta > Lepidoptera > Saturniidae > Antheraea > Antheraea pernyi. Next base: position 431,342 of record MU159008.1, read on the forward strand.
TTCAATGTTATCATAAATATTAAATGTGATTATTGTGAAATCGTAGACTACTAGGGTTTACTCTAATGATAAATATTAAATGGAAACACGTCCATACAAATTTACCTGATCTTATTATGTGGATCTAGGTGTCTCATCAATGCAGAATAGTTGGCGTACATGCTGTCTGTTAGCAGTACGATAGCTTGTTGGCAAGCGGGTGGTCGTTCTTTCTTAGCCTGTTGCTTTTGCAACAAGCGAACTGCATACTCCAATACATAATGCATATGGGTCTCGTTCACCATTTTGTGAAACTTCATCCCTGCCAACATTGCTGCTGAGTTGACGTGGTTCGCCTATCGTTTTACATAATCTTGCTTTTATACAATTATCTATATTTAATATCTGATCTATATCTATATATAATATATCTCTATATAAATCTAATATATCTATATATAATCTAAAATAATATAATGTAAGTATGATATATTACAATAACATGTTATAAGAAACTTTGCCCGACAATTAATTTAAGCGTTTTGGGAATTACCCTGAAAATCTCTGAACATATGCAAATTGATTTTAGTTAATGAGTTAATAGAACTTATGTAAGGTTTACTAAGGGCTAATAGTGTTTGTACTGCTACGCAGCAATGTCTGTAACTCTGTATTCCATCAAAATCGGCTTTAGATGACCACACATATCTTATTCTTTAAGGTAGTTAAGAAGTTATTGTATTAACGCTGGTAACGTGTAAATTACCTTTGTTTTTCTAATTAACCTCGATTAACTGCCAAATTGCAGTCAATCTCCACGTATAACGTAATTTTACAATATTAGATCAGCCTTTTTCAATATTTTAAATGGTAAAGCAATACAAAGGAAAGTGTCTTATTTTTTTGTTATCAAAGATTCTTAATTAAAATTAATCTTAAGTGTCTATAGAAGTATGAAACAAAAATCAGTTTGGTAGTGCCTTAAAGGTGATATTGTCAGGCACATAAGTGGACAGCTTTAATTTTAAATTTAAGGTTTATGGTCTAATTAAAAGGAATATTTTTATTACTTTTATTTTAATAGGTGGCGAAATAGCGTAATTATTGCGAGATAAGTTTACAAAGCTGAAAAGATTTGTCTCAAAACTGCCATTTTAGAATAAACATAGAATACTAACCGATACCAACTTTTCATTGAAGCAAGTAATTGGCGATTGTATGTCTACATTAAATCGCAACACGTTCACATGATCATCATCAGTCAGTGCACTGAGGAGGGCTAGAATGAACTCCTCGCCTATGACTTTGTTCGAAGAGTTTGTCATTGAGCCTGACGCGTCAAGCAGGATGAGAACGTCTCGCGGTGCACCAGCAGCACTAACATACCATGGGCGAAGACGGCAATCATAAACATCGTCTGTATTCATATCCAACTTATACATGTTACTCCACAGCGCAGCTAAAGGTTAGATTAAGCACGGTGAGAAAAATTATATATTTTACGATTTTGAAACGATAATGGCTTAGTTGATAGTGTGTTTGGACACAGCGTCGATGGACGTAGATTCGAATCCTAACACCTGAGTTGGAACTTTTGGTGATGGAAAATATAGTGATGCAACCATAGTATGGTGGTAGGTTTCTTTCTAAGTCCTCCTGGCTAGCGACCACCCTTGTGTTGAAAATCTATCGCCAAGCACCTGTTGAGCCTTGAGCCAGTCCCTTCTAGGTTTGACGTGTTTACCATCTTAGACTACTAATGATATTGTGGTTAAATGCTGAAACCTATACAGTAAAAGAAATTCAATTTTTGTGTGACAATTTTGGTAAAACTACTTCATGACGTCATAACTTTATAGATACCAAAGTGGTGAACTAGGTCGAGATTGTGTCTAAGTTTTGTATGTCTATTATTAATATTATTTTAAAAATAACTGCACTGTGATGATGATATCCACGAATATCAAGGGATAGCAAATATACCTAACAGTATAAACAACAGTAACAAAGATAGTTAATTGCTAAACACATTAACCGATCTAAATATATTGGTCTTAATTTATTTTGTGTGCCTCTTTACTGCTTTGACTTGGTAACTTTTTCTTTTTTTTTTCTCAAACTTGTTTGGTTCGTACAGAGGTCAATTGAAATGTGCAATATAAAGGGAGAGAGGAGTGCTCACAATTTGATACAATTCACTATTCACTCCCTTGACGTGTTGCATGAGCATAATATTAAAATCACCAATATTTGTTAGTCCTGATATAGAAACAAGTCGGAGAGTCGTGGTAACTTCAAGGTCTGTTAAATGTCATAAGATTAGCGATTACTTGCTTAGCAAAATTATCGAACGAGGTAATAACTAGCTGGTTAATAATGTAACGTTCCAGTAACGTTTTCAGGTACAAATAAAACGAATAGAATCATATGTATTTGATGCAGGTCGATGCGGGAAAAGCCCATTAGTTCCGGGTAGATGTAGCAAACGAATAAATTATTTATGATGGATTTTTGCGAAGTAACGCTTACATCAATCAAATAATAGTTTCGATTTATGTGTACACAGTCATCATTACCTTGATTTTAAATAATGTCGGTCATTATGAAGATAAAGACAAGAAATTCTTTAATAAATAACCCTACGTAATCCCATGGTTTTTGTTTACTCACCTGGATAGTGTCTCAAAAAGCCTTTCGAACTACAAAAATACTGGAATTCAGTTGTGGCATCTTGATCGTAATTATGTTTGAATGTAGAAAGCAAATCCCTTGACCAGTAAATATGATTTAGAACTTGCGGGGCTGTAAAATGTTGTATATATTATTGTAAAAATATCATTTATTTCTGTTACAAATTGAAGTAAAGTAATCTTAATTAAATTATATCTATATAGGGATATTAGAATAGGTATTCCATTATAATATTGTATTGTCAATGCTGGTCGTATGATTATAGAGAAAATAAATCACACTAGAATTAAATAGTACACCAGATAATAATAAACAAAGGAAATTTAGAATGCGTCAAATTTTGCGAGTTATGACAATAAGAATACATACATATATACAGAATATATTTTTCCATATTATACTACAATTTTTATTTTATAAAATTGTTTTCGGAATTTTATCGCTTATCGATAACAAGACTAAGTCGTAGCGGTCAGTTTCATTGTGACAATAGAAATCAATGACGATCTTGAAAATACCTTTAGAGGACATATATGTTGTGACATGTTGAACATGTTTTGGCATCGACTTTTATAATTACATCTTAAAAGACTGCCATTGAAAATTGCACCTCAATTCTGGATCTTTACCGTTATTTGGTTTCCTAATTTAGTGCAATGGTAAGTCAATAATTCTGCCAAACCAATGTATAACAATTCGCAAATGATGAAAATTATGATTTATAATTAGATCAATTATCAAACATAAATATTATTTACCGCAATTAAATATTTCCGCTGCAACATAAACACTGCTGATATCCAGCGATATCGAAGCATTAAAATGTTTGCTGTTGGTCAATTGTGCTTTGTTCACGTTCGTACAGTTCATTGGTAGTTCGAAATCGCTTAAATCACGACTATCTACATACTTTTTCATTTGATTCAGTTCCTGTTACAGAATTATTATTTATGTCAGAGGCTGTAATTGATTCTTTAGTAACGTTACATAGGTTACTGTTTCGTTCAGCTTTGTAATTGAAATATGGGAGCTAAGTGAACAAGGTTTTAAAAATACGGACTTCTTTATTTTAATAGCCTGGTTAAACTTTCTTCGTATATTTTAAACATAGCGTCTATTGACGTAGGTTTAAACCTTGCAATGGGCCGGAGCTTTCAGTTAAGGGAAACATCGAAATCATCATCATCTTCTTACCCTTATCCCACCTAAGTAGGGTCGGCACATCATGTTTTCCTTTTCCACGCTCGCCTATCAGATTTTATCTCAGTATTCACACCTTTTACACACATATAATTTTTCACACAATCCATCCATACCTTTTTCGGTTCTCCTCTACTCTTATATCCATCGACCGTTATACTCAAAGCTTTTCTAGTTACATGGTCTTCAGCTCTCCTCATAACATGCCCATACTATGCTCACCTATTATTCCTTAACTTCTCTGTTACAGGGAAACATCGTAATGAAACTGCTAAATAGAAGCTAAAATCAATCTGCTTAGGTATCATCCTCAAATTGAAAATGCACTTTCAAACACTTATGGGTGTCTTTCGGCAGCTTCACTTATGCGTCCGTTTTCCCTTTATGTTTTGCGTATTACAATATATAAGCCAAACTCGAAATCTAACATGAGGTGAAATTGTGGCGTAATGCTAAAACGTTATTGCCATATTTAAAGAGACAAGTTTGTATTGGAGTAGGAGTGGCTACTTCATCAAATGCATCGCGATTATGGTGTTGCATACCTGCATCATAATGGCTCATTTTGGCATTTTCTGGTTTTAAGAATTCTTTTCGTTTCAGACAGTCTGCATCTACCTAATTATTGGGTTTTACCGTAGTATGTTTATATGCTAATATTACTACTGTGGCTGCTCTTTGATTTTATATTATATACATGTAATAAGAATGTAAATATCTAACATGAGGTGAAATTGTGGCGTAATGCTAAAACGTTATTGCCATATTTAAAGCGACAAGTTTGAAGTGGGAGTAACTACTTCATCAAATGCATCACGATCGTGGTGTTGCATACCTGCGTCAAAATGGCTCATTTTGGCATGTTCTGGTTTTAAAAATTCTTTTCGTTTCAGACAGTCTGCATCTACCTAATTATTGGGTTTTACCGTAGTATGTTTATATGCTAATATTACTACTGTGGCTGCTCTTTGATTTTATATTATATACATGTAATAAGAATGTAAATCTGAGGTGTTTGCGCTTTTTTTTGAAAAAAAAAAAAATTGTATGTGTCTAGGAATAATTAATAAAATACATATCAATCATTTTGAGAAATCCGGCGCTCTCACTGACCGAACGAAACGCAACAATGGGAGCACTGTTACTTCTGTGAGAGAGTGGTACTATACCGGGCGAGCCGACCCTTTTTTTTTTTCTCGAACTGATTACGCTATTGACCTGGCAAGGTCTTTACAGCTTCACCGGACTACCCGCGAGCCGACCCATTCATGCTGAAACCAGTAATAGCTTCAGCGTCGCTCTACCGCCCACAAAATATAATTAGATTCATACATATTCAAAAGAAAAAAACTGAATGCGTGTAACCGTCACACATGATTGAAATAAAACTTCTTTGACGTTGTAAGATAGTAATCTGTTCGTTCTTTTCTATATTTTATTTACTTTATATCAAAAAGTTACTAATAGTATTGCCTGTGTTATTAAAGTTTTGACTTAGCTGATAGACGGCACTACACATAATGAGGTTTTGATTTAATTACTTATCCACTTACATTGAAACCAGATGGCAGCACGGTCAATCGCCCTTATATATATAATTAATTCTATTGTATGATTTTTATTATTATTCAATTTGTAGGGACGCACACTTGCATATCTATAGATGATTGAAATAAAACTTCTTTCACATTGTAAGATATCTATAGAGTGCATACTATGAATATGCAGGGGTCAAAGTCCACGCATCGTTTTCCCGTCTCAATATAATATGCTACACCAGTCCGGTTGTAGAGATAGATGCAATCTGACGTGTGTACAATGAATACGTGTTTTATGTTTAATTAATTAGTGAGTAATATGTAATGATTGTGGAAGAAGAATATAAACTCGTAATCGTTAAAATATTGACTTTTATTTGATAATCCAACCGGGCTCACACACAACTAAAGACAATACATCAAATACACATAAATAACACCTAAAAATGTAATATTTTTTAATAATTATTTTAAAAAAATATTTTGATTGATTTGTTTAGAAACTATTTATTGACATAATCAAAAATATTTAAAAACCGGATGGGACAGAAACATGAAGCCATATTGCCATAACGGACTTCCGTTGCCTTGTCGTCCAGTTACCTCCTAGTCGCGCCTAAAGAGGTTTTACTTAGAAAAAAACTTATATGTCGTTATAGTCTGGTGTCTGGTTTTCTTGTCTATATTCCTTCACCTACTTCTTATAACGATTTGACTAAACATTGGACAACTTAAAAAAACAACATTTGTGTACATAATTTATAAAATAACTAAATGCCATAAATTATTGATTTAGAAGGCATTCATTGCAAAGAACAACGTGTCGTAGACAAGAGGAAAGAAACCTGGAAGATAAAATTAAATTATATTTAATCTATGTTATTTAGAGTTTGATTTGGCTCTAACTACTCACTACGCTACACTTATGAATGTATTTTAAAGAAAAGAAATACTCACTACGCTATCGTAAAAAGTGAAACTGGGAGGTGCTGGTTTAGAATCCTTGGCGAGCTGTTCAGCCTTGCGCATGATGTTCTCGGCTGCTCTGGCCCTCCTTATGAGTAATTCTTCTAAAGAAGCTGCCACTTTATTCACGATTTCAGTACCGTTACGCATCTCCGACTTTATATCGTGGAAACCTTTCAATAATTCGCTGGCTCGCACTACTTGCTGTTCATTTTTGTGAAGACCTTCGTAAATCTTTTCAGCCCATTCCTGAATTCTGTCAAAGAATTTATTTTAATAGCCAAATAGCAATTAACACCTAGGTGCCAAAGCATCCGGACCTCGGCATATGCTATTCTATTGCCTTGCATGCAAAATCGAGTCATACTATGCTATGTAATAAGCTAACCATACATGTATACGTTGGTGAGACACATACCAACCTATCATCACACATGCATATATACCTCATGAAAGCGTACATGTAATTGGAATCGGAGAGTTAAATACCCAGAAAAGGCTCTTTACAGAACTTTTTATTATGTCGTAACTGGTAAACGAACTTGTGGGTCACCTGATATTAAGTGATCGCCACCGTCCATAGACACTAACAACAACTGAGGAGTCGAAAGTGCGTTGCCAGCCTATGTTTGGGGGAAAGGGAGTGAGGAGGGAGAGGAGAGGGGAAGGGTGGTGGTCCTCCGGCGCTCTCACTGACCGAACGAAACGCAACAATACAAGCACTGTTACTTCACGTCGGTTTTGTATGAGGGGGTGGTACTACCCCGAACGAGCCGACCCATTCATCCTGAAACCAATAATAGCTTCAGTGTGGCTTTACCACTCTTACAACTACTATGAAAGACTATTTAGATTGTGTATTTCTAGGACGTAACTTCTAAAAGTATTTATCCGTTTCTTAAAGTTATTTCGTTGATAGAAAATGCCATTTTCCTTGAGTTATACTTAATATTCATACAGTTTTATTGTTTGTATTTTTTTATGTTAATTAATACATACAGAGTAGCTGACGGTTGTTAATCTATATATGTATATATACATATAATAATAATGTAAATATAACGTGTCTTTTTTAATTGTTGCAGGTATCTTGGAATAAAATACATTTCAATCATTTTTATATATGTCTGTCTGTCTGTTTGTTTGGACACGCGTTCAAGTACTGCGTAACACGTCCTCGAGTAACATTTAATGGTTTTATTCACATCGGTTCACTCTGTTAAAAGTTATTGTAATTTTAATGACGACGCGACTTAAGTACGAGAGAAAAGTTGACAAATAAATTAACTTAATACATTCAGATGCTTTTGTTAGTCACTGCTTTTTTTAAATTAGGTTCCACTCGGACGGAGTCGCGGGCACAGTTAGAGTTATGCAATAAAGTTACAACCACATGGTGTAAATAATTAGATCTAAATTTAAATAACCTTTTAAGATATGAGAAAAGGAAAAAGTTAATCAAATAAATATACAATAGAATTTTATATCAAGATCGGATATTAGATCGCTAATGGCGATACGATCGATCGTAAAACAATTAAGATTGTGATAAGTTTTAATCGATAAAGTATTTGAGATATTATAATTATGAGAAAGCTATAAAAATAATTATTATATCATCATATTATTTTCGGTAAATTTGATCATGTGAAGCTAAATGAATTACGCCAATTCATAGCCATGTGGTGGTCGAAATATAATCACAATTCATTACTTTTTTAAGTTTCGATATTATTGACATGTTTTCGATGGACGACTAGAGGCATAAACAACTGGACTTGAACTTTCTTTTTATATCATAGGATGCAAACGAACAGGCGGATCACCTGATGTTAACTTATCACCGCCGTCCATAGACACTAGCAACACCAGGGGAGTTGCAAGTGCGTTGCCAGCCTGTGTTTCGGGGAAGGGGGAAGGACGCAGGGGAGGGGGAGGGAAGGTGGTCCTCCGGCGCTCTCACTGACCGAACGAAACGCAACAATACTCTAGCACTGTTACTTGATGTCGGTTTTCTGTGAGAGGGTGGTACTACCCCGGGCGAGCTGACCCATTCATGCTGAAACCAGTAATAGCTTCAGCCTGCCTCTACCACCTACTGTCTTGACTTATCGATGATAGGTAAAAACGAACTATTTTCAAATTTTCTATTCTTAACACTGAACTTCTTGGCGTGATGTTGGAATGTCATGCAGTCATATTTTATTCATAATCTTGTGTTATTTGGCTCTATATTATGTAATATTGGTGGTGTTTACGTAATATTGGTTATTGTAAACAAGTGAAGTGGGTCGGAAATAATACCACGGACGTGGATTCTGACTTGCCACAAAAACTCCCTTGACAGTTCTAACAAGACGGCCGCCATCTTGTTAGTTCATTGAAATGGTCGCAAGGAACATGTAATATCATTACCTACTCGACAATGGCAGTAATAATCTACTAGAAGATCGTTCGCCATAAATAAAATAAAAGAGAACACTGTAGCTCGTCAGTAGCTGTTAAATAAAAGATAACATAATAGAAAATCGCTTGAGAAATAGCGGAGAAAAAGCTTTTTTTTTATTGTAGTACGGCAAAATGACTGCACTATGCCTGATGGTAAGCACAGTACAATCCAAAAACAATGGCGACCACCGAGTGACACACTGTCCAACGCCGGTCGCCGCTGTAATGCCGGCCTGTAAAAAGCTAGATATGCACAGGCTGATCTCGATACGCGACCCGCGAATCAATATGACGGGCTTTTTCGCCATGCACATGGTGGTTGCGACCCAGTCAGGCTGTAAAGCCCTACCACCCCGCTTTCGCCATTGCCTCGTTCGTTATTCAGCAGGGTGCACCACGTGCAGGTGAAGTTGGCTTGGGTGTCTCAAGTCTTATGATGTTATTCGACACCCCTTACACCCCTAAGCTACATAACTGTTTGTTTTAAAACTATGTAGTATATATTTCTTCAACAATAACAATAAATATTTGATTCACTTCTGCGGGTCGCGTTTCGGGATCAGCCTGTGCATATCAGCATTTCGCAGGTCGGTATGACAGCGGCGACCAGCGATGGATAGTGTGTCACTCGGTGGTCGCCGTTGTTTTTGGATTGTACTGTGCTTACCATCAGGCACAGTGCAGTCATTTTCTTATTATTTCGGCTTTATTATTTAGGAGCTGTTTTATTGGGAATTACTTATTTGAATTAATTGTAATTTAGACATTTACAATATAGTAAACGTTTTGTAATAATAATTTCGTTAAAATTAGTTCATCCTTTTCGGAGGTTAGTCTGTGACAAATAGAGGTATTTTAAATAAAGGTTTTGATTCGTAAAAATATGTAATTATCTTCAATTTTTGTTTATTGATAAAACTAATACTTGTGAATTTTTAGTAAACATAAAGTAATGAAATACGATTGAGAAATAAGAGAACAAACTCTTTTATTTTTACTTATAGAGGACTAGTAATTTCCCGTGGCTTCGAACGCGTTTTCTTTTCAGTAATTATTTTCGACTTTTTATTTTGTATCCATATATATAAAAGAGAACAATCTGATTTACTATATAACGGGAAAATTGGGAATTCACATACAAATTATCACTCTCCTTTTTCAAAAAAAACCTTCCTTAAGGCCTTAATACTGGGGTATTTGACATGTGACTGTGTGTTGATATGTAAATCAGTTACATATATATATA